>JALLPE010001086.1:0-13140 GCA_036940025.1 Conticribra weissflogii | reverse complement strand
TGTGCATTTGCTCATTTATGCATTTGCTCATATGAATTTTAGGAGCGCTCCAATATGCAACTATTTTACATTTTTTTACTATGTAACATTGTACTGTGCAATAATTCAAAATATGCTACATTAATACAATACCACAGTTTTTTGCATTCGGCAAAGAGAAAATGATAGAGAAAAATGGGAAAATGAACAAAGCTATGGCTGGTTTGTGTGGCATCAAAAACTTGGAAAATGTTTTGTAGTATCCAAGAAGATGGCCCCACACATTCATATTATTTTATCTACAGAGAGACTTTTGGTACTCTTGATCACACAAACCCATTGTGAATCAGGGAACATTACTGGTGGTTTGCTTAGAGAAAGTACGATACTATGTATAGTGTCTGGGGACATGAGATTTCTTTTGGCGCGCAGACTATTTTTCTGACACAATCGCGAAAATGAAAGTTCACATTTGCAAATTTGATTACATGTAGAATTTTAGCGGGTTATAGTTGAATTTTGTGTATTGCAGGAAATTGAGGATAAATAACTATGATAATTTAGTAGAGTGCAGTATCATGTAATCCACAAATTTTTAGATGACAATGATGATGATGATCATAATGAGGATGAATTTTTCCTTCATTCTTCATCTTTATGTAGTAGTGTCATAGGGTAGTAGTAGTACGTGAAAATTATTTTTAATTGTGGCAATGATGAAGTGTATGTATAGTGTTTTTTAGTTGTTTGTGGATAGATGAGACAACACCTGCCAGCCACACGGAGAGTGACATGCAACATCTGGCTTCTTTTGGATGAGATGGATGGTGGATGTGATAGTGGGGCACTGAGCAAGACTGAGCAAGAGAAACAAATTTACAGGACTGACCCTCTTTGTTCTAGAGAGAAAGAGATACAGAGAGAGAGAGAGAAAAATCGACAGAACAAGAGCCAAGAGCTCAGTACCAACAATTAAAAATCCATACAGGACACAAGTTCTTTATTTTCTAGCCAGGCCCTTGCTAGAATGGCACTTCATTGTCTTTATCATTGTTACATTTCTCTATCATCATCACAAAGTTCATGCCATAACTATTGTTTGAAGAGTCCGTGGAATGGCAAAACTGCTTGATAGTTGCTTACACAGAGTATAATCATTAGTTTGATTCTTGTTCTCCTAACCAAGGGCTGTGAGTTACAGTTATCTTTCATTATTTAAAGACATTGTTTTGAATGGTTTTACATTTGATGGTGTTTCATTGTTTGGTTGGGGGTTTTCAAATAAGTACAAAGTAATTACTTCCTGGGATTGCCTTCAAAAAAAGATCTTGATTTCAAATAATTCGAAATCAATGTATTCTCCCCCATGCTTGGTTTGCAAGGCAAATTGTTTATCTCTTCCCTCTCTTTTACTTACATTCTTCTGTTGCTCATAAATAATGTTCAGCAGAACAATATTAATTCAATACACAGATTGTTACACCAGTCAAAAAAGCATTGTTCGTGAACCATAGTCATGTGCATCTGGTCTTAGACTCAAAGTTCAAATTCCAGCTAAATCAAGAAACTCATTTCTGAGTGAGAGAAAATTTAAGAAATCGTCCAACTAAGATTTTTGGTGGTTCAAACAACTCATTGTCTTGTCAAAAAAAAACTCTCATCCAATTGTGGCAATTGTTGTCAATGAATTAACCAATTCAATAAGGTCAAGGCTCAGCCTTGCCGGCCTCTTTTAGCCACATCTCCTGCAACCTCTTATGTGGTTGTAACTGACGACTCCAAGTGCCGTTCCATCCATCAAATTGAAATTCTTTGGTTAATTAGATGCCATCCAATGCATATTTGGCAGTTCCATGAGACATCATCCTCTTAAGGACCATGGGAACTTGAAAAGGATTTTGGAGGTTGCCAGTTTAATTTTTGAATAACAGTGTTGTTATGATTGTTTCAAATCTTTTTATGTTTGTAATTATTGATTCTTTTTAGGAATCACTAAAAAGTGGGAGTAATAGAGACTACTCTTCTCTTTGAAGGTATTTGTAGTGGAGTTTGTTCCATAAATAGATTGATGCAACATTGTCATAACTGGTGATGCCACCATTCAACTGAATACAACACTACAATACAAGTCAAATGATGCAACATTGTAGTCAATTAACCAGTGTACTATGAAAAGTGAATGATATAATGGCCATCAATGATGCATGCAACAAATACCAATTAAAAAAATCTACATAAAAATGATACACTGTTGAAAACAATTGTTTATCAAGATGATCATCACCCAAAGACAATTTTTATGGAAAAAATGTCACTAAAATCAATTGTTGTCAAAAGATGATCACTTCACAATTACGGTCATCATCTGATGATAATTGTCATCCCAACACAATTGTTGTACAAAGAAAATCAATGTCTGAAGACAATTGTTGTGTCAGGATAATCATAGTTCAAAGATGACTTTTGTCCAACGACAAGGAAGACTATGATCATGGCAAGACCATGATCATCCCAAGGTGATCAACATGTGATCATGATTGTCATTGAACAACAATTGTCATGCAAAGACAGTTGTTGTCTGAAGAGGATCATTGTGGTACCAAGATGATTTTTGTTTGAAAATGTCCATAGTCCAAATACAATTTTCATTCCATGACAATCATCAAACACACACAATTATCACAAGACAATTGTCATGCAAAGGAAATTGTCCTCCAATAACAATGTTCACACAGCCAAATTAAAAAATAATGACAATAATTTTGGTCAATGGAGGTATTGAATAAACAAATATCAGTCACCACTATAAGATAAGAAAAATCAAGATGATGCTTAACATGATGACAGCAATTTTTGTGTGCAACTATTTTCCATTTTTGTTATCATTTAAGCCAATTATTAGTTTGATGAATTCTGGGAAACAAAAATATTGACTCAAATTTTTCAAAAATCCTTTCATTCACAAATATTTAAAATAAGTAAAAACATTTATATTTTCTTTATTTACCTCTTCCTGAAAATGTGGGTAGATGTTCAGACATGCCAAAATTGGTCAAACTACTATCTTTCCATTTGTTTCTGTCATCTAATTTCTGTGAAAAATGCGCCTCATGCAGCACTGAAGAAAGCTCTTTGAAGTGGCTTTTTCATGGCAGTAACCAGGCATGGTGAATAACCAAACAGATGATATAGATGTCAGTCAAAGAATACTATCAAATGTTGGTGAATTTTTCACAAAAAATTAAAAAATCTTCATGATTTTGCCATGGTCAATTTTTGGTTTAAAAAATCACCAAAAAATGCAGTAAGGATATATTTGTCTTTACTGTCATCATTTTTGGAATTGCACACTTTGAATGGCGCAAAAGTATGCAAACTATCGTGCCACACAACATTACCGTTGCGTAACATAAAATATTATTGTACTACCAACGATACAATATTAAATTCATACATGCGGTATTGCGATCACCAATTGTTTCAATGACGCGTGCACGAACAAAGAAAGAGAATAGTGGAAAACGAACGAAGCAAAGGCGGGCAGGCTTCTCAATGAAGCTGGCCAACGTCCCTCTCTCTTCTACCATACTATCTAATAGAGACTATTTGCTTTTTCATTCATGATCAAAGAACCAATGGATGTGTGAGGAAAGAGAAAGTATTGGGACATTGGATTTCTTTTGGCGCGCTGATTTAATTTTTTTCTGACACGATCGCGAAAACGAAAGTTCACATTCGCAAAATTTCTTACATCATGCATTTTAGCGATTACGTTTGATTAAATGTATTTCAAGGAATCGACCATTGAAAAAAAAAAATATTGAGTATCTAATCCGCGATTGAGGATGATGATGACGATGATGAAATTTTTTTATGTTATCTGAATGATTTTTTGATTGGGCGACACTTCTTGCTTGGGTTATATTTTGTGGCGAGGAACGTAGTACGCTAGCCACACGGAGAGTGTACTGACACTCGACACCTGACTTCTCTAGGGGATGCAATGGATGGTTGATGTGTTCAGGACCCCAAACCAGATCGCGCGAGCTAGCGCCACAACAAAATATCGACACAGCCGTACAACCACATAGACCGAGGCATGGCCCATCCAACCAGGCATTAGTTCGCTAAAATAACACTTCCATGCACTTCATCCTTTACCGTCGTGACTACAATATGCTGCTACATAGTACGACTTCATTGTATTTTAACATCCTCATCAATTCCATTTCGAATTAGTCGAGTCCATGACGAGGCGTAACCGCTGGATATTAGCATACAAATAGAATTATTTTGGTTCTTATTCTCTTAATCAGAGAGGCTGTGAGTTACAGGTATTATGCATTATTTGAAGACATGATTTTGTACGGTTTTTCATTTAATAGTTTTATTTTGGCCAGTTGTGTTTTCGAATAATAACGAAGCATTTCCTTGGCTTGCCGTGGTGAATGAAATCAATTCGACTTTCTTGTTGACGTCGCAAAACAGACCTCGAATTCAAATAATTCGAAATAAATGCATTCCATCCTGTGCTTGATTTGGAAGACATTGATTTTATATCCCACTCTTGTTACTTACACCTTATACTTCTGCTCGCGTGTCCAGTTGAACGATGTTAATTCAATACACAGATTGTTACACTAGTCGAAACAATACTGTTCTTGAACCATAGTCATGCGCCTCTGGTCTTAGACTCGAAATTCGAAATCCAGCACAATCGAGAGGACTCGTTTTCAAGTGTTGAGGAATTTTGAGGAATCGTCCAGCCGAGATTTTCAGTGGTTCAACCAACTTGAATTCTTGTCGAAAAACTTCCTTTCCTCCGATTGTGGCAATTTTTGTCAATGAATTTACTGTTTTAGTAAGGTTCAGGCTCAGCCTTGCCGGCCTTTTTCGGCATCACCTCCCTTCACCTCTTACGTGGTTGTACCTGACGACTCCAATTTCGAATTAAAAACGTGATTTTGGCACTATCGTCTCAATTTCATTCGTCCTCTATTGGACCCATTTCCCTATCTCGTCACAATGAGCGTTGAAAACCCAAAGAGTACCGTTCAGGGGAGTTTCATCCCCCTCTCCCCGACGATGTCCGATGACGACAAGCGATCCATCTCCGGCCACGGCATCCCGTCATCCGAATCACTAGGCCACCTCTCCGAGGCTCCCGGAAGACTCACGCCTACAGGTCAGGGAAGAATCAAAGCTCCTCCTGTTTGTTGCGCCCCATCGCTGAAGAGGTCGGCTTCCTCTATTGTCGACCTGAATGGAGGGGGTGTGTGTTACTCCGCCGAAGAGGCAGCTGCCTGTGCGGCGAAATCGTTCCTTGCGCGAAGGTTACCCATGACAGTGGATGGGAATGCCCCTCTTAAGTTTCCGACTCGTGATATTAGTATTAAGGCCGCGGATGTCAAGCCTATCACGAAATCTTATGTGTCTTCGAGTTCTACTGTTGTGACGAACACATCAGTTTCCACCCATGGTCAAGGGCAGGGTGGTGACAGTGGATCCACGTTGAAGAGGGAACCCCCAGTCGAAATAATTAGCACTGATGCAACCTTAAACTCTGACGATGAGCATTCTGGAGTCCATCCCCCAACTCTATCAAGCTCGTTCAAAGACAAATTGTTGAAGGAGAAAAATTCGAGACAGGGGAGGGAGAAGCAGAGATGGCTTGTACATACTCAGACGGAATCACTGGTCCGTCAAGTGGCGGGCTGCATCCCCATTACGAAGGATGGAAGAATAATTCTGATTTCAGCATCAAGGAAAATGGAGTGGATTTTGCCGAAAGGTGGTTGGGACACTGACGAGACTGTGAGCGAGTGCGCTGTTCGAGAGACTTTTGAAGAAGGTGGAATCCTGGGAGCACTCGGGGGAGGATTGGAACCTGTGGATTATGAAACCCGCAAATCGAAAAAGAGGAGATCGGGAAAGGAATCAGAGGTAGAAGGGTCGCCTGAAGATGTGAGTGCGAAGGACAGGAAGGGTCTCCCGCCTCTTCCAAAACGTTTTAAGGTTGAGGATGGCTCGCCACTGTCATCTATTTTTCCACCTCTGACATCAGCTGGATCTGAATCATGGAATAAGGCACCACAAATTGATTCATCACCGATGAAAGAATCACCGTCTAAGTTGAGTTCTCCGGGTTCGTCGGAGACTGCCAAATACAATTTCGTAAGAATGTTTCTCTTTCCCATGTATGTCTCTGATGTGAAGGATGATTGGCCAGAAAAGGGGCGTTTAAGGAAGCTCGTCGATATCGACGAAGCCATTGCGATCATGGAAAAGGAAAATCGCACGTATTTTCGCACTGCTTTACTTCAAGTCAAGGCCCGAGGTCTCCACTTGATTAGGCCTGAAACTAGCGATGAAAACGAGGGCAAAGATAACGCTAGCTGTACTGAAAAGGGTTAAGCGAGAAGAGGTGTGGTTGGCTCTTAACACTACCTAGCGTTGTCTAAGCTCTGAAATTCGAGGATTGATCAACAGATAGCGGGGGGGTCTAGAAGTTTCATAACTTTAGAATTTTTGTTTGCTATTTAACTCTCGACATTGTTTTGTTTGAGTTGCTTTTTCGACACGATTTTTTACTTTTCAAAATTCTCAGCTACTGGACTGGTAAGTTTTTCCTCCCCGGATACATTGCTAGTCATTGTGTTGTGATGTCAGTCCATTTCTCTCAACCCCATTTCGCCGTTACTCTGCGTTATTAATTTCAACAAACCAGGTCACATTTTGTCAAACCGATTGCATTTTCTTGTTGAACAATCGTTTTCCCTTGTATATTTACCATTGATTTTATCACGGGTTGGTGGCAATCGCCATCACATTTTCTCACAACTTGGAGTATAGATTAATAATGGAAGAACATGGCGATGTCGTGGATTCTTGCCTCAGGTGCATGTACTGTTTCGAGAATGAGACAAATTCCGAGAAAATCGTGAATTTAGGGTGTCTATGCAAGGGTACCATGGGGATGATCCACATCCACTGCAAGGCAAAGTTTGCGCAGCTCAAAACCATCACATCAAATGATCTTCGAGCACGCGAATGGATTTGGACTCATTGTGAAATTTGCTCTTCAAACCTCACCAACGATGACGGACTTATGGCTTTGGCGAGAGAGCGTGTACGCCTATCGACGATGGCACATGATCCAGAGAAAGCCAGGACCGCGACTACTGGGGATCGTGAGTTAGTCGAGTGTATGGCGGTATCATTTCTGGCCACGATTATTATTAAGAAATGTAAAAACCACGATGGAACCGATAAGTTCTGGGAAGAAGGACTTGATCTTCTTCACTCGACTATTGCAAAGTTTCGAGCTCTGCCCAGGGGTCCGTATAAAATCTGGGCTGTTTGGGCGCTTGAAATGAAATTTGTCGACTGCCTTTACTTCGTACAATGTAGGCTTTTTGAGCAGGGTGCCAGTATGAAGGACAATTTATTGATTTACTTTGACGCTATTGAAACTGCCAGGAACTATGGAATTCGTTTCCATGATCTGTTCGGTGAGTTTTCTGGTGATGGAACTTCGTCTCATCTACGGTCATTTATATTGACCTTTTTGCACCATAAATTATATTTGTTTTCGCAGTGAGCTTGCTTCAAATGAAAAAATTCTTTGTCGATATGCCTTTCAAGTCCCGTGCTGGCATCAAGCGAGATGAAAACGGGGAACTCATCTTAAGTGAGCAAGACAGCAAGCGCTTAAGAGCCATTAAAAAGCGCATTTTGGTTGCTACGTGTGATGCAGCTCTAAACGGTGGATGTATGTTGTCGCGATATGTGGCAGAGCAGCTCAACCTTCAAGTCGAATTAGTAAACATGAACGTTCGTCACTAAGTAATAATCCTTAGATGATTGACGAGTAATGATTATATTGCAGCTATTGATGTGTTAAAGTTTTATTTATGAATAGGAAAATAATCAACTGGACTCATCAAGAAGATCACGAACATTGTAACCCGACTTCTCATAAAAATTGACAAATTGTTGAAACGCGTCGTCGTCACGTTCTTCAGAAGCCGCATGAATAGCCTCTTCCAAAGCGACTTTATGCTTCAATTCGCGCGATATTAATGCCTTTGCAATGCTGATGCATTGTTTGTTACCTCTCAGTACCCGAAGGCTTTTTACAACTTCTGCAGTGAATTTATAATCGTTGAGTAGTCCCGATCGGTTTGCCTCTACGCATGCCTCGAGTATCAAATTGATTGCAGCCATAGCTTTTTTTTCAGCGCTTCGAAAATGACCAGTTGCTGCGAAGAGTTGGCCTTGTTTAACAATACAATACAGCGGAGCATTTTTCGTGAGAATTCCTTTCTTGACGCATTCCTGCATTTCACTAACGGCAAGAAAAAGTTCTTCCTTTTGGCTAGTTTCTGGATCATTCCATTTCATGAGTAACTAGGGAATAAATGTCATAAGTGATCAAATGATACGATAGTGAGACTGAACAACCAATAACAGAGAATGCCTCACCCTTGCATGATGAAATCCAACGTATCTCTTTATGTTCCAGTAATTCGATGAAATCCAATCAGACTCGCTCATCCCAACCAGGTTGCTCATATCATGCACAATCTTTCGAAGAATTGAAATCTTTCCGTTCGAGAGTTCTGAATCACTGACTGCTTTCATTGCAATCAACCCAAGCTCCTCACTCACACAACCGGCGCTGCGAGCCCTGTTGTAAACTTCGCCAACTTGTTGACAATCTTCGATATCAGAGAAATGTCTGGCGATTGTCAAGAATATTGATGGAGTGAGACATTCTTCAGTCAACTCATTCAAAAAATCCGTCCAAAAAATATCATCACGTTGAAGGAAAGAAGTGATGATACTGTTAGAACTTTGAACCATGATGCAATTGCTCTTTTTCTCACTCTCGAAAAAACGACAGCGAGCGTTATCAGATTGCCCCAATTTATTGTATGAATCAATCAAGGCAGAATTTACAGGATCTCCGAGTCGTTCTGCTAAATCAATAATACCGGTAGTATTTTCAAATATGACATCGCTGGGATTTTCATGGGAACGACTATCTCCTCCAAGAAAGTTTAATACTCTATTTGTAAACGATTCTTGCTCCTTATGCGTGAGAGATTTTGCTGCATAGATAAGAAGGTGGAGAGCAGCAGCAGGTTGTTTAGATTCCAGGCAGTGAGACATTGCTCTGAATAAACCTCTCTCAAAAAGAATCAAAGAATAAGAAGAAGTAGACTCGTTCCCACGGCTGATTAAAACGCATGTTTCCAATATTCGGCTGATAGCGATCAAAGCACTGCACCATGAACCGTCGATTCGCGTGGAAGTTTTATCCGATGTCGGTTTGCTGGCCCTGATTGTATTCCAGTCTAGAGATATTTTTGGTGTCAACAGTTCAATAATTTTATCGCATCCCAATTTGCGCAAAGAATGACTATAGCACTCAAATACAGAGCGATTGTTGATCAATTCTTGCGATGATATTGATGAAACAATGCATCCTTGTTTTGATGACAATCCATCCTTGTTGAAATGAGTTGCATTTAAAATACTACACTGAAGGATTGCCAGTCCGAAGTGACCTGAGCGGTTGCACGCGCGCATAGTCGAAGTTAGCATTTCGGCAAGCAATTTCTCTCTTTCTCTTGTTGAGAGAACTAATTCAGTCTCGGTATAGTTGGAGCTAAGCTCTATGGTGTCACGAACGAAGTGCCATTTTGGTATGTGTGGAAGGTAAACAGAGTGGACAAAAGCATGCAGCAGATCAATTGATGATTGCCATTCTCCATCATACTCAAAGCTTCGCATTACACCAAGCAGGGCATTCCTGCTAAGGGAACTGCCCTCATCTATGACTTCGCATAGTAAACGTTTGGCATCGTCACTGCAGCCGCCTCGATATATCCCGCCCATAGCGTGTAGTGCCAAGTCACGGCATGTCGACTTAGCAGCTGTTGTACTACCGCCAGCCCATTGCCACTCACTCGCAGTTTCATGGTTTCCAGATCTGAAGAAGTTGTAGGCATCAAGTGCTTCAATCGGTCTTGAACTTTCAATACAAGCTAGGATCGCAGCAGCAGCGATAGACTTCATCGAACAGTGCCAACAGTCAGCGATGCAAACATGTTACTATAGTTGCGGGATCAAATTGGCCGATTGTCTGCGAACTCACCGGCCCATAAGATATTATATTATCTTGATTTGTTGCGAAGTCTAGACAGTCTCTCCATAGACCCGAACGACCTAACGCTGCACCAGCAGCCAAAACATCTACGGTAGAGAACAAAGAGCGTTCCTTTGTGAGATTCCAAAAGAAGTGACAAAGAATGACAGTCTGAGAGGAACAGTTCGATTATTGCTAACTCACAGTTCTCCTTGTCCGAAGGCGACATCATACACATCCTCAATGCCGTCTCAAAAACAGTTTTGCTAGGGGTTGAAACACGCACAGCAGATTGTGTTACCGCATTCATTTTCGACCGTTCATTCCGAGCAACCGCATACAAGCCTAGCTGCAGCGGTTGGTCCCAACCAAGTGTCGGATCAATAGGAACGAATCCACCAGGTGCCAAAACGTTTCCACTGTTGTAACCGAAATCAGAGTAGTCTTGGTCACCATCATCGTTTGAAACGCCGCCGATTTGAGCAAGAAAAAGGTCAGCTGCTTCTCCCCAACGATATTCGTGGCAGGCGGCGCGAATGGCGAATGCATAATGCGATGGGTGGATATCCAAATTTAGTTCATTCAGTATATGAAAAACTTCGATGCAAGCGTCGTACGGGAAAATAATATTCTTTTCCGCAATACCGTGTTCAAGTTGCTGTTGAAAATGATGGTCGTTTTCTACTTCCATAAAATGATGTGTACTAGGATGAGGCGGCGATTCACTGTAAACAAGCAACGCTTGAGCAAGGAAGTCAGAGATCATGTAGCCATCCTGGCTTCCTAAGGCGGTGATATTTCCTACTGCAATTGAATTTTTGACGCATTGGACTAGAGCGGCGACTTCCTTACACAACTTGTATCTTCGACGCATATGATATTGCCGGTGTAATTTTTCTTGCTGTGTAATCTTATTGGGACGGCGAGTATACTCATGTAGCCATTCTCGTGGTGGAGGAGGCAAAGCACTTCTCTCTTCGAGGAGTTCTTTCATTGCAAGTTTACATTCCACAAGGCCCGGTTCTGCAGTTCCGTCGGACCACCAATTATTGCAGTCTGTTTCATCGATATCAGACAATGGATCGAGTACTGTCGGCGCAGCAGATGATTTTCCAGCGAACTCATTTTCACCACGTTGAAAAAGAGGCGAAAGGTCAAAATCCTTTCTCGTGGGGCTGTTTTCATTCGAGTCTTGATGATATTTCACCGCTTCTTGGATAGTTTGTTTGTCCTCGCGATCTTGTTCAGCACTGGATAAATTACTCCTCTCAGGCATTGCTAGTCGTTGCACAGTCAAAGAAAGACCGTCAATTTCGAGGTAACGCCTCTCCTTTTCATTTTCCGAATTGATGCCTTCGTCGGCAAAATGTTCCAAATTCTTCATCGCCTGAGTGGCTCCATCTTCTGTTTCACATTCAATTGTAATAGTCCCGTTCGGAATGTTGTGCCCCCAAAATGCCACCTTCACATTTTCCTCTGCATTTTCTTGTCCAAAAAATATCGAACGAAAGCGTTCCAATGCACGTGAGTTTTTCTTCACAGGCCATCCTTTTACAAGGATTGTTTTCATGTTAGATTTTCTCAGAGTCTCCTCGTGGTTGTACGGTTTAACCCGACCTATTAGCACTTTTCCATGTTCGTCCTCTTTCATTTGCAATTGTACACCTTCTGGATCGGCATTAACCAAATCGACAGCCTCCATTATAACACGGGGATCCCGACTCCAACGTTGTATTGATTTGAACGTCATAATGACGTCCAGAGGTAAATATTTGTTGCTGTGTAGTTCAAGAATCGGGCGAGCGTAGTCATCATGGCACAAGTTAGAGTCCGAGAAAAAGAATGAGAGCCTGTTGGAGATGGCTTTAAGCTCTTTTTGTTTACTGTTTTTCTTCGGGGATTTTTGCTTCGAAAAAAATGTATTTGAAGAGTGTTGCTTTGGATTCAACTGCAATATTTGTGTGTTGGAATTCTCTATTCTTTTGAAGGAAAAGTCTTCGGATGCTCTTGAGAAGTTTCTGGGAGTGCCCATTGATGGAAGAAGGCATGTCGCCTGAAAATGCCTCGGAGAATAAAATGACGATGATGTGTGACAGTAAGTCGCTGGTGTATAGTTGGAAAGCTGAGCTGGTGAGGTGCACAACAACATGTTTTTCAAAGCAAAATTTCGAGCTATGAAGGGAGAAGAAGTCTTAGAGCAGGAATCCACGACATATGTTGTAGAAAATCGAGAGTGCTCGAAACCTCCACTCTCAAGGGACATGGAGACGAGATATCGACAGCTGTTAGAAGAGACCCTTTTTCCTTTCACACCAGAAAATGAAGTTAAGTTGATCATCGTGCCTGTGCTGTTCGGAAAGCGTTTCTCTATCTGTGATGATGATTGTTATTCTTGGCGTTTTTGCGGATAGTGATCACTTGATAAAATGATATTACGCCCTTATTGACATTCTCGTACCTACAACGAGAGGGAAACAACGACAAACATCAGTGCGCGAGTTCCATCTCGCGATGACTTCGTCTCGAAGACGTCATTATTACATGTTCATCCTGCATGTGGTAAGGTACTACCTAGTACGATAGTAACGAAGTCTTCTTTTGACACAAGTTGGAATATTTTTAGAAGAACATAACTCTCACGATAATCTGTTTTTCTGTTTTTGTCAGAAATTTTTACAGTTTCATTAATTTTGAAGTTCTTTTCAATTTATTGTTTATTCTAGAATGTCTTTATCAGCTATTGCTTTTATTTTTAGATGCATTAATTTTTTATTCTATAATCCAACATTTATTCATTTAAGATAGTACCAACTTTAGATGTTTCAATTTTAATTATTGACTCATCAAGGTATTTTGAAATCTATTTAATTTTTATCAAAGGAATGAAACAATATTTTTTTATATATTGTGTGAATTTGAACAAAGTCATTACAGTTGCTAAAATGTTTTTGATAATTTCTTTGTTTTACACTGTTACATTGATTTGAGCTAGGTCTAAATTATGATTG
>JALLPE010001085.1:0-13142 GCA_036940025.1 Conticribra weissflogii | reverse complement strand
CATTAAAGACCTAAATAGAGGTCTTTAATGGTATGACCACAAATCTGAAAAATGTTTGGAAAATCAAGTGATTCTCAAAAATTGAGAACCAGGTTTGTCCACGCTCCACAAGCAAAAGTCATGTCATACAACATGATAAACGGTACTTGTGTATAAAATTGAGATCATCTATCATTTTCAATCGGTAAGTCAAGTTTTGTTACCAGTAAAATATTTTCTGACTCATTTTATTTCTTCTATCATTGCACTGATAATAATTTAGAAAGTAGTCAGTGATGCTGACAAAGAGATAAATGAAATCTGTTTTGATTTGACAATGTATTCATTAGTAATTTTTATCTCATTAATATTTGTACTACAAGAACTGTTGATTTTTTACTTAGCAGTGTTTCAAGTTTTGACTTACTCATACTCAGAAATCTGATCTCTTTCAATTACATTATAGTATGATTAGAAGATAGGTCTTGGATTTGAATCACACCTTCTTCCCCATCAATACAAACAGTGTAATTGAATGAATGGCATGATGCATACAATATCAAAAAATGCAAAATACTCACTTGCTGATGTTGCAGTGGCTGGTACACTAAGTCAATCATATTTACTCAACCTCTCAATTGCATGATCGAAAATATATCATTTTACATTTAATCCCTCCATTTTTTCTTAACCATCTTGTTTTAATCCTCCCCAGTAGACTCCATCATTATGTGGAAAATACTTTTGTTGCTGAGTGTGTTAATAGCAAATTGCTGCCAACTGAGATAAAGATTAAGTCTTCGGATTTTTGGTCAAATAATCACAACATCTTGAACCATTGATCTGTAAGCTTTTTCTGTTATCAGGAAAATTTTGAATTGTGACCACCAATTTGCTTGCATCGAAGCAAACCATAAAATAAAAAGGTCTTCATAAAGCAAGATTTTTAGGAAAATGGACAAAATCATAAAATTCCCAAAAATGATGCGTAGATAGTACGATCGGCATGGATCCTGATCATTGTCTTGTTTTTGTCTTCCATGTGTCTTGTATTCTGGTTGTACGTGTGATATTGATATATTATTATACGCAGTATAACAATAACAATTATATATTATGATATGTGTTGCTGAACAATACACAACTTTAAGATTCGCAATTATTATTATTGCCCTTGTCTTGATTTTTATTCGTACTTTTTATATATATTGAAAAGAACTCGATTCCTTTTTACTGTTGCAAAAAGAGAAGACAATTCCTAGAGAGGTGTGATATTAATATATCATCCTGTGTGCGTTGTGGGTAACTCAAAATAATCTCACAAAAAGAATGAAGAATGAAAAACGAAGAACCACATAGTTACAAGAAACAAAAATCAATAACAAACAAAGATATTAAAGGGAACTGGATCCAAACAAACATGACGAATCGCCAAAGCAATCTCAATTTTAACGCTTCGAGCGGCCGAGGGAGCGACTTAAATAAAAACATATGCCTCGATTCAGTCGCATCAATCGACTTCGGAGATCGATTCCGTAGAGCAGAACAGAATGCAAACAAATCGTCTTTGAATGCAACTTCAGATCTCTATGAAATGTATAAACCTGACCACCTTGACAACATGGAGAGAGCACTTACTCCTAAAAATCAGGAGGATTTGAAAAATCCTTATGAGCATAAGTCCTTCATGATGAAAAAGTCTATCGTCGGGTATGTAGTATGTTGTATAATACACAACACTTTGTGCCGCCAATTTCGTTCCATTTTCTTTTTGTCTGGGCGGCAATATTAAATTCATTGAGCTCTATCACACCTCTCACCATACATCTTATATTTCTATCCTTGACGATGGATCAACAGGCTTGCAAGCGTCGCCATCATTCTGGCATTTGTATTATGCAAAGTAGGGATCTCTTTTCCATTTTCGGCTACTCCAAAAGATGCTTTGACTAACTCCGATGGCACAGGTGGCTACGCAAAAGCCGTCGTCGACCAAACGACCCTACATGTAGTTGATTCCGATATCACCCGCACAAATTATGAAGCCCAAAATGACATTCATAAAGAAATGGAATTCGATCGCGAAAGTCGAAAGCTTGCGGACCATACAGTCAATTCATACAAATCAGTGACAGGTTCAAAAGGAAGAAAGATCATAGCCCAGTGCAAAAATGGTGCTGATGTCTCCATAAAACGCATGTTCTCGGCAGGACCACCCGTAACAACGAGCATTTGTCCCAACAGCGGCGATCAAGATTACAAAACAAGTACCAAAACTCTCACATTGTACTACGATGCCACCGAGGAGGGGGCCGAGCAAGAAAAAGTAGTCATCGAATACGTCTCGGACACCGACACTTACAAGATCTACGGCAATTATATTTTGCAAAAAGAGGGAGAAGTGTGCGACGTCGACGAAGATTGCGTCTCAGACGACTCGGAACTCGCCTGCATTTCCAATCTTTGCTTGCCTCCGGTGAAAACACCTTCTGATACACCGTCATCAATTCCATCTCAACTACCCTCAAACGTTCCCTCGGATGTTCCTTCTCGGAGTCCTTCGAATAGCCCGTCGGCATCCATCTCGCCGAGCACGTTGCTATCGAACTCGCCGAGTCAAAGCCCATCGGCACCACCAACGTGGAGTTTCGATCATTTTGATATCGATAACCCCATCGTCGGATATTGCCGAGACGTAGACGGTCAATTTTTCAAACACATCCGATCCGAATCCTACTCTACCAAAGAAGAATGCGGACGTTGGTGTTACAATTTGGATTCGCCGCGCTTTATCAACATCAATGCAGTTTCATTCAGTCAAGACCTCGGGTATTGCAACTGCCATTTTGGTTTCTTTGCTTTTAGTGTCATCCCAGAAGGAGCATATAATGATCCATCTGTATCTGAAATCCACGACGAGTACGAGGGAGTCGGAGCGCCGAAGTATCACCCCGATTTGGTGGATTGGACTTCCGACGAGACATCGTTTGAATGTTACCGCGTTCTGGTGAGAACGAAATGAAGCCGATTTTATTTTTACCAATGTTCCTTGCGATTACTTCCTGTGTCTGACACAATTCGTTTCTCTGCGTTTTCGCACACTTATTCGATATAATATTATTTTAGCGTGTTAGTCTCGCTCCTACCCGTGCTCCAACTCCAGAACCCACAATGGCTATTGATTTAGGTTCAATGGACGATGCCTTTCTTGATTGATTCTTTTTTCTCGTGTAGAAATTGAAAATCCTTTGAAGAAATAATAACAGAAAGATGGAAATGAGGATTGGCGTTTCATGTTCTGTGAATCTCTTAAATCGTGTTGGGTACTGCACTGCGTTGTGTTGAAACACGGAAGATTGAATTATTTAGTTATTGCAGTTTTCATATCGAAAAAACATCATGGCAATAGTTTGAGACGAGAAGAAGTCGACAACGACTTTTAGTTCCATCGACATCTAGTGAGAGAAAGAGAGACAGACTCGAAAGTTTTCGGATATAATAACACCATGTAATTCTCTCGGTTAATTTTTGATAAGGTGTATTGACTATCTACAACATAGTTTATTCATATAAATTCTTAGCAAAAGTATCGCACTCTAGTACAAACATCAATTCGAATCAAATAAAGGCTTCGAGGACACGTTGTTCGAAGACGGAACAAAACAAAAAATATGACATGTATCATGAAAGCCCCAACATAATTCAACCACCCTGATTACATACACAAACCAAGACAAACTACGACCAATCCTTGCATCATTCTTCCTTTCTCGCCTATACAGCCGTCATCCACCAGTCACCAGTCTACTCCTTCGGTATCGTACAAGCCTGCAACTTATTCTGTGGCGTCACCACCACCAACTTCTCCCCCGCCACAATGGCGCTATAACAAGCAAACGTATCCAACAAATGGACCGACACCCACGAATCCTTCTCGGCGTTATACACATTCGCCGTCCTCCGATGAGTCGCCTGCGGTCCCTCCAAAGGGTACTTCAACACCAAACACTCCCCGCCTTCGAACGACGACGAGGCGCAGACGCACCCTCCCGGAGGACACACCGGCAGATTCGCCTCCGGCGGCACTTCGTCCAACCATTTCTTCGTCACCGTATCGTACGCCAACACCTTTTGACTCGGCAACCCGAACACGTAAATGACCTTCCCCACCGTGATGACGTTGCACACCCCTCTCGGCTCGGGCATCGACTCGGCGAACTCCCATCCGTTGGTCTCCGGATCGAAGACCTCCACCGAGGCCAATTGGTTCCCGTTGTTGTTCCCCACTCCTCCGAAGACGTATATCTTATCCTCGCAGACCGTGAACCCGAAAAAGACTCGATAGTTGTTCATCGCCGCGGCGGCAGTCCACACCTCCCGTTGGACGTCGTAAATGTCCACTCCCATGCTACGGAGGCTCTTCCCGTCGCCGCCGCCCAAGACGAAGATGTATTTCCCGTCGTGAGTGACGGCCATGCGGTGTCCGAGTCGTCGATGGGTCATGCCGTGTAGTTTTTTCCATTTTTGGGTGGAAACGTCGTAGGAGAGGAAGGATCGATAGATGGTACCGTCGCCGGAGCATCCTCCGGAGATGTAGACGTTGTTTTTGACGGAGCAGCATGCGTAGCCGCGGAAATCGGGTGGTTTGGAGGTTATTTCTGGTTGGAGTTTCCAGGTTCCGTCGTCTTTGATTGGCTGTTATTTTTTGTTGGTTTTGTTTATTTGGTTTGTTCGTTTGTTTGTGTTTGCGTTTGTATTTGTGTTTGTGTTTGCGTTTGTATTTGTGTTATTGTTTTTGTTTGTTTGGTTTGTGTGAAATGACGAGATAAATAATGAGGAGAGCGTGTGAACAACTACACAACCAGCATCGGTAACCACAAATACCAGTAACTAGTACTGCCGCTACTTCCTCGCGTCACTCACCTCGACGATCCGTTCCGTGCCACTGCCACTGGTCGAATGCGTATCCGCCCGACTGTGACTGCTCTTCCCAAAACTCCTCTTGGTAATGCTCGACAACTTGCCCCCGCTCCCGGCAGACCTCCAACTCCCCCTCTCGCTCCCCGTCAAACTCCCCGCCAGCGTCGAAATATCGTCCAAGCCGCCCTCCTCCATGACCTGAAAGGCGATCATCCCGTTCCCCGCGCAAATGACCAACTTGCCGTTCGCCACCACGACCCTGCAGTACATGAATTCGTCCGCCGGCGGCAAGACCGTCCAGGACTTGGAGCGATGATTCCCGATGAGCGTGACCATCCACCGATCGGCCAGCCTCCCGTCCATCTCTCGGACGGGATACCCGTAAATGACGAGCGTGGCCCCCGACGCCAGTCTGTCGTTGGAAGCGAAGGCGGCGCTGGCGCAGACCTTGCCGTTGGGCGGGCATTTGGGGATGAATCCCTGATCCGGCTCGTCGTGGCTCCAGGAGTCGGAGAGGATGTCGTAGGTCAGCGTGCGCTTGCCGGTCTCGAAGACGTGTATCCGATTCCCCACCTGGAGGGCGTGGCACCACCTCTTGGGCGCGGGCATGTCCGGCAGGTAGGTCCACGCGTTGGTGTGGGGGTTGTACACCTCGGCGGTGCGCGAGGCGGACTTGTCGGCGGCCGTGCCCCCGAAGGCGTAGATCTTGCCGGAGGTGGGGTCGACGACCACGGCGAAGTCCCGACGGGACTCGTTGAGCCGCCCGGCGGTCTTCCAGATGTGCTTGGAGGCGTCGTACACCTCGAAGGAGGCGAGTCGCTCGAGGGGTTGGTCTTCGCGGGACTCGTCGCGGGATTCCTCGGGGGCGTGTTCGGGCAGCGGCGGCGGGGCCTTTTCGGCGACCACGGGCGCGCGGCGGATGATTTCCTCGACGGGGTCGTCGTCGTCGTCGACCGCCTTTTTCTTCTTCCCGAAGAAGGGCAGGCCGCTCCTCCGCTTCTCCTTCTTGTCTTTCGGCAGCGCGTCCTTCTTGTGCCCGTGGCCGTGGCCGTGGCCGTGCTTGCCGCCCTTGACGACGACGTCGTCCGAGGGGGCCTCGCGTCCCCAGCCCCCGATGGCGAAGAGGAAGCGCCCGCCCTCCTGCCCCACGAGGCGGTGCCCCCATCGACAGTACTTCATCTTGGGCAGCTCCGTCCACTGCCGCGATTCCATGTTGTAGGCGAGCAGCGTGTTTTGCACGGCGCTGCCGAGGAGGCCGCCGGAGATGTACACCGTGTCGCGGATGGTGGTGGCGGCGTAGCCGCGGAAGTCGTCCGGTTTGGGGATGGAGGGGAGGGGTTCCCAGAGGGTGAGGTCCACTTCGTTGTCGACGGACATGGTGATGTCGTTGTCACTGTCTCGATGTCGATGTTGTTGTTGTTATTGTTGTTGTGGTTGTTATTGCTGTTATTGTTGCAAAGTTATAATAATATTGGTATCTTCGTATTTTCTGGATGGAGGAGGCGGCATGAACGGGAAGGAATGATGAAGTTTAATTTAATGTTATTATGTGGAAGAAGAATCAAAGAAAAAAATAAAAATAATTTAGATATAATATTATTATGATGACGAGGGCTGCATCATGAAAGAAAAAATGATGAGGGAGAAAACACCGATGATGTGTTCCAGCGGCGATGTACTATTATTTTACGTTATGGTATTGTCTATTGTATGGTATGATACTTGTCGGTTATACCGACAATATCATTGAAAATTGTGTGGCCAGAAACCGAGAACCCCCGCCCGTCCGCAAAAAATTTTATGTGTACGCAATAGTCTTTGATGATATTGGTACTAGAAGAATCGAGAACACCGGCACATATCCGAAATAAAGTAAGTAATACGACAGCAGGTATCTCAAACACTTAGAATACAATTTAGTACAACACATAGAAGCATTGAGATATAACTGGTCACGACATGTGTTATTATTGATATCCGACATATTGAATTCTCACAACGACAACAACGACACCAGCCAACAGCAACATCAACAACAGGAGCAATAGTACCATAGCGACTGAAACATATCTTTGCTCAGCGTATTTGCACCCTCTCGAAAAAATTACAAACAAAAATTTCAATTGACAACGCACAATCAAAAACATTTTCTCTTTCATGATAATTGTATCTTCGTATCGTACCCTATCGTATCCTATTCTCTATTCTTTGGTATCTTGTAATATGCAAAGGTATTAAAGGGCGGCAATAGTAATAATACAATACATGCTGGAAAAATTTCCTATATAAATTCATTTTTTGACTTTCTTCTACCTAGAGTAGTAGCACCAATAATCATTATTCAAATTACTATTTATTCTCAATGGTACCTTAGCACATCTTATTATATTGATACGAGGAAAAGCGAGAGTGCGTGAATCGTGAAATGGCACAGAGCGATAGAGCAAGTAGCTATGAAGGAAATTGAAGATCGAACTATTATGACGTGGTGAGAAAATTGGTCATTTTTCGGAACCGATGACTGTTCATCGAAAAGAAAGGGCATTGAATGATATTGTCTATTATTTTATGCCTGTATTCGCGTCACATTCTCGTAAACTTTTAGAGAAGAAGAAACCACGAGAGTGTTCGTTTTCACGATGACTTTTTGTATGCCAGACTAATAATATATATTATGCGCTCTGCCTCCAAAAAATGGACCTACAATTATTGTAATCATGTTTTTGTAACTCATCATTTAATTTATTTTTTGTGGCAAACTATCTGATGATAATCAATATTGTTTTTTCTCTTTTAAAGATTATCAAACAAATCTTCAGTTTCATTAATTTCTTGAACTAATTATTTAATCTACAATGTTTTTCATTAGATATTTCTTTATTTTTAGATGAATTAAATTTTTAATGCTGGTTTGTGACTAATTCATTTCAAGATACAAATTTTAGATTATTGAATTTTTAATTTTTCAAAACAAAAGGGTATTTTGAATTAATCATTGATAATTGAAGTGTAATTATTGTTTGTATTTTTCATGTCTTGGGTGAGTTTGAACAAAGTCATTACAGTTACTAAAATATATATGATTACTTTGTTTTACACTCTTTTGTTGATTGGAGATAGATCTACATGACTGATACAACAAATATTTTAAAGCCTAAAAAAATTTTATTCTTTAATTCTGTATTGAATCTCTATTTGTTCATTAGCTTCCAATCTTAGACTGCTGATGTAAAAAATTCATTTGTTTGAACTCATCAGGGTTTATTTTGATGAATATTGGCTAGTTTCTTTCTTTCTGTTATTTCAAAGGCAATTTTATTTTTACCCACTGGTTTTGAGTCAAAATAAACTAAATTTTTAAGGCTTTTGAAAATTCTCTGTAAGTGTAAGAACTTTCAAAAAACATCTAGATCTCTTTAGAGCTAATTTGTGTGATTGGTTGAACAGAGATGTGAAGATAATACTAACAATGATTAGATCTTGAAGTCTTGAGTAGTGTGTCATTTTTAACTCTGTTGCCACTATTTGATTGCTGATGAAAAATGTTTGTTTTATTTGAACTTAACTGATATACTTTATAAAATCTTGGTGAGTTTTATAGTAAGTTCTGTTAGAAATTTGAATGAGAGGCTTAT
This sequence comes from Conticribra weissflogii, assembly GCA_036940025.1. Taxonomy (NCBI): domain Eukaryota; phylum Bacillariophyta; class Thalassiosirophyceae; order Thalassiosirales; family Thalassiosiraceae; genus Conticribra; species Conticribra weissflogii. The sequence continues at coordinate 4,608 of JALLPE010001085.1, read as the reverse complement.
TTCATGCAAGATTTTGCCTGTAGGTTTTTGTATATATTTTGGTTTTGGTAGATTATTGTACTTGTTGTCTTTTTTCAATTTATTGTTGGAGTATTTATGTATGCTGTTTTTGTCCATTCATTCAAAACATCTTTTCTAAAGGTATCTTTAACACACATAATTTTTTTGTTGGATTATCATTGTGTGTCCATCTCCAATGGTTGTAAAATCAATTTGTGCACCATTTTCATTTCATTCAATGTTGCCATAACTTTTGAAGGTGATTAAACACACATGATCATTTAATTGTTGTGTATAATTTGATGATCACCATCTAAAATCTAAATGAAACAAATTTTCACCCATATACATGTATTTTCAATCTTGTGTTGTTTCCCAATTTTTCAATGTGCACTGTTTTAATGATATTATCAAATGTACTATAATGTTTTAGAATGAAGCTTGACATTACATATCAATTCAAGATTGTTTCAATATTTAATTTCAATATTGACATGTTTTCATTGTCGTTGAACTTGCTGTTATAATATTTCATCATTTGAAATAATTGAAATGTTCAATTTTTAAACTTTTGCTGATTACTTCATAAAATAGAGGCTCATTGTGCTTTGAAAAGTGTCTTTGGAATAAGCTTCAGACAAGTCTGGCTTATTGATCCTTTTGCCAATCAATTGAAAGAATCTTCCATTTACTTTTACATTACCCTTTCAATTGATGTTATCAAATTTAATGAAACGTTTTAGAGTAAACCTTGACAGTGTCTTTGGAATTAAGCTTCAGACAAGTCTGGCTGCTTGACCCTTTTGCTAATCAATTAAGAGAATCTTCCATTTACTTTTACATATCCTGTTTAATTGATGTATCAAATTTCATGAAACGTTTTAGAGTAAACCTTGACATTATGTTCAATTTCATAATTGTCTCAATATTTAACTTCAGTATCATAACATTTTCATTGTCATTTTACCAACTTGTATTACTCCCATTTTTTCATATCCACTTACATTTGTTTGTTTTGATTATAGTAAAAGGCATTGATCATGGATTCTGTTCTCTGTGAATCTCTTCAAGAGCAAATATTGCTTACATTCAATTGGACTCAAGACTTAGTCTATAACCCAAGTGATGGTTTGCCATTTGTGAATCTTGCCAAAGAAGTAGGTTCTAACCCCAACATTCCAAAGAATTGTTACCATCAACCAGCAGAGGATAAGTTTTTGTCAGGGTCTTATGTCTTCCATTGAGATACAAGGGTTCAGCAGCTGCATCTGAGGTGACATCCTTTTTGAGAATTTGTGTGAAGGGACATCATTGTTGGTGGGTTGTAGAGTTCATAATCTGAAGGGGAAAATGTATTGACATCCAATCAAGAATGTAACATTCTGTGATGGGATGAACTCAACAGAAAGCACAAAATGTGAAAGTGTGAAGAAGCAACAAACAAATAATCAATAAAACATTGTTGCCACCATGCCCAATGGTCAAAAGAAGACAAAGCATCAAGAAAAAGTAAAGAAGGTGATTCATACATGTGACAGTGAAAAAAATGAATCAAACCCTTTCCAACTGCAACATAGCATAGGCAAAATACAATCAAATGAAGAACATCTCTACAAATTCATGATCAAAGTGGTAATGGACGCAAACAATGAGCATTGGTGGTTGGTGGTTGATGTCTGATAGTAATATCAAACACTCCAATCATCCTCCAATAAAAAGAAACACAGAAGGGATCAAGTGCTGATATCACACCAGATCAGTTGAAATTTGTACAAATGTGCTGTCACAGTATTCCACCATCCACAATGTCTCACATCATGACTAATTTAGTAGGGAAAGAGTACTTTGCTGACAAGATATCAAACCTGACAAAGAAATGCATGAAAGTGATTGATTTAGCAAATGTTATTTCATTGGATCTAAGTTCAGTGCAGAAGGCTTCAGAGCGGTTGAGGGTGTGAGTTTCATTTGTTATATTATCTTCAGTTTAATTTTCCTGCTGTATCACAATAAATAGTTATCATGAGTACAAATTTGCATTTTTGTTTTTGATCTCATGTTTCATGGTAGAATGAACTTATCATGCATTTGTGTCATGCATGTCAAGGAGAGTGGATTTAATGTCTATCGAAGCAAGGGACGTCCAAGCAAAGAAAAGTGGAATCAATCAAATTACTAAATGCTATAGAAAACAAGATACAAACCTTACAACAAAAAATGCACTATGAACACAGCACTGACACTGTATTGACTTTGTTGTTTTCATCAGATGAAATGATGCAAATGATATTTTTCCAGAGGTATTCTTTATGGATGTTATTTACAGTTGGCCTTGGTTTGAATTACCACAATTTCATAGGGTGTGTAAAGTGATGATTTGTTCTTTTTTTGGAAACAAATACATCAAATATAGTTGTTGCTTCCATGAGCATGTTGGAATCCCATTTAAACATAAGTTCTGTGTGATGGAGAATTTTGTTGAAGAAATTTAACATAATAGAATATATTAAAATTGATATAGAGAATAGAATTAATGATGTGATTTGTGTAAACATTAAAAGAAATGGTACCAAAACAACTAAATTTTAAAAATTAAAGCCTGACATTTCGATTATTTGTCACAAAAACAGAACATATTGTTATGAAATCTGTTTTACACTGCATTCAAGTGCTTGCATATCTTACTACAGGGACCTCTTCAATTTTTATGATCCTTCAAGTCAGGATAGCGGTTTCCACTTGCCCCATACTGGACCATTCCAGAAGTCTTTCACTGACTTGGTCAGTTTAATTGTAACAGAACCTTCATTCACATTGGTTTGTGTCTTTGTATATGTGGAATTTCCGTCAGTACAGTAGGTTCTAAATATGGCTGGAAATAGGGCAATGAACTCATTGATCAAAACAGTTTTGCCATTTTTACCAGTAGTAACAAGTTCATGAGGATGCTCTATAACACACAAGTCAGGGAAAGTAAAAGAGTTCTGGAAGAATGTTTGAATGACAATCCTTTGCATCATCTTGTACTGAAATTTTTTAAATGGCGTGATATCATGATCACACTGATAATATCTTGAGGCAGAAGACACTGATGACAAGAGTTTGATAGAAAAACAATGAAAAAATGTAACAATTTGTAAGATAAAAAATTGAAAAAAAGAATTGTCAAAAATAATTAAAAAAAAAACAGATAAAACATTACAATCTATTCTCACTTGACATTGAGGCGTTTTGAAGCAGCATCATGTTGTATTTGTTCTTCTTGTTGATAAGTTTGTAGTTCTTTTTTGCTCATAGATATTTGATCCAATTTTGGATCATTTTTATATGCACTCCCTTTCCATGTCAACAGGTACTAGGGAGGAGCTATTGAGAAGAGCAACCAAAAGCATAAAACAGTAACAAACATGCCAAACCCTTGCATAATTGGTTGTGTATGCCTTTGTAATGTTTGGGCTATTGGGATCATCAGGTTTCAGGGCAAATTGCTGATGAGTAGCTTCAACAGCACCAGGACACAATTCAATAGAATCTTTTGCCATTTTGGTTGGCCAAACAAAAATGATACCATGAAGCAAAGCAGCATGAAGATATCCTTCCATAATGTTGGCCTTGAGTTTCCCAGATTCCAAATCTTGCTGACTTTCACAGTGTATGTCAAGTAGCCAAAACTTTGATGAGTCTAGTGTGCCTTCAAGTTCACCAAAATACCAAAAACCACTAACAAGGAGGGTCAATTCATGCGCAGTGGCTGGTTTCATTTCTGAACTTGCGGTTTCAATTCAATATTTTTTGAATGAAACTACCAACTTTTATTCCTAAATCATAGTCACAAAATCATTTGAAACACTCACAAAAATTTCATTGAATGTTATTCCTTTGCCAAATGATGGATGCTAGTTAATACCAAGGAATGAATTTTGCAATATTGTGATGTAATTTGTTATATTCCAGTATTTTATTGAATTGTATTGTGATATACTGTTCCCTTAGTGTAATAGTGCATATGCCTTAAAACACACACTTTTATGTTCATTATGATGCACTTCCTGTTGTTGGAATTACATGATGAATACATTTATTGTATTACTTAAGCATGATTGCTTTTGGAGAAAATATAATACTATTATGAATTATCATGATGTCCCCTGCATTTTTTCACAAGCATCATTTGTTTCATCATATTTTTAGCTTTATTCCTGTGTATTTTTGACAAACAATTGATTATGAATCAAAACATATTCTGATTTATGTTTGGGTGCTTGTTTATGACACCCATTGTCATCATCTTCATTGCTCATAATACAGAAATGTGAGTAACTGTTAGAAAGAACACCCTCAAAAGTTTCTGCAAGAATATGTTGACATTGGCTTACATTGATTTCATCACAATCTAGTAATGCCACAAAAATGCTCAAAATTCAGGGGTCTCAAGTCCTCACAACAAAATGCTTACCATGATGATGATTGCACCAGACTCAGCTGTTCTTGAAGGTGGACAGTTGGCCATTATTGTAATTTCAATTGGACCAATGGGGGCTACATACCCCCAGCAACAATCTTGGATGTTCATTTTTTGCTGGAGGGTATGATGGAGGCTGCAGTTTA
>JALLPE010001084.1:0-13145 GCA_036940025.1 Conticribra weissflogii | reverse complement strand
TTCAAGGAAAGTATGTTGTCAGAGTTTTTGAGATGGAGTGGATATTGTTGGAATGGTTGAGATTGATGGAGAAGAAATGGTGATACCCTTGGGTGATGTATGATTTGAATTGTCAATGGTAGTGGTTGATGGAGAGTCTATTTTCTGAATTGCAGCACATTTTTGGCTTATTATTTGCTTTGGCACATTTAGCAAGCTTATTATTTTCCACAGGAGGCTTATTATTCACTACCCCTCCCCAAGGTGGCAGTTTTTATGTTGTAGCTGACACCATTCAGAGTTTTGTCCCAATGAATGTGTAATGTGGCAGACATTGCTGGCCATATTCTTTGAAAAAATTATTCACCTTTTGTGGGGAGGGGGTTATGTGGGTTGCCCCAATTTTGTTTTATGAGACCAATTTGATCAAAAAATGAAAAATGATAATTTTTCACAATCATTGGAGAAGAAGGGGGGAAGAGGTGAAGTGATTCAGTGTGATGCATATTTGCATTTGTGTTGCATATCTTTTGGTGTCATTGTTATTATTTTTTAATTTAGTGCAATTGCAAATACTTTCTATTACATTTTCACATCTTGTGGAGGAATTAATTTTGATATGTCAATTCTGCAAACATACTCAGAAGATACTTTTTTGTGTGTGGATTTGAAGATTAGTCACCACATGTGAGTTGGATAGATTTGTGCAAATCCAAATAATGTATGATTAATTCACATACTATTTTATGCATTGGTGTAAATCAAGTATTCCTCTCTGCAAGGAGAGCAAAATTCAATTTTGCAAATTAAAAATGCAAAAGAAAAATTATGTATGTTCCAGTTCCAACTTTAATAAATGGGATTAATTTGCATTTTGATTTTGTGATATAAGAATTTGATTTATTAAGTGCCATACCATAAATCCAATCTCCATCAAAAATGCTGATCAACCGGGTTTTGTCAACAAATTTATTTTTCAGCATTGTTCACTTCATCATCAACAACTCCATCTTGTCTAACTTTTTTGGATTCAAGGAATCATGGCTTAAAGGAGATGCCATAGTCTCAAAACAATGCTGTCAAACACTACGTTTTTGAAATCTCTCATTCATAGTAAATTGAATTTTTGATCATTCACTGGCCAATACAATATTTTCTGCTAAAAGCTAGAAGTTCAATCAACTATCACTGTTTGCTTGGTGATAATTTGTGATCAAGTCTGACTACTTTCAAAAATACCAAGCTCAACCAAAAGGTTGTATTCCATGAACCAGACTTGTGTCACAGTTGTGATATTTGGGTCATCTAGATACATGTAAAATCATATCTCCTGAGGGATGGCAATTGAACTACCCTGGACAAAACCAGAAATGCTATTAACCTCAATGATGACTTGCTTTCTAGCTGTATCATTTGTATGTGTGAATGAAGAAATAAACTGTTTGATACATATTTTTGAATTCTTAGTCAAAGTAAATGAATGATGGGTGTCCTATGCCCTCCTCTCTATCCAAATTCACTATTGATTGCAAAGCAACTTGCATTGAAATTTAACTCATTATCTTCACTTTACCATTGTCTGCTGCAAATCCGTCTCAGGCTTTTTCTCAAATTTCAAACTATCATATATGCTTTGGTAAAGTATGTATTGAATCTTCTACTCTTCTTGACTGTTTCATGTTTTGACTACAAGGGACCTAATGTAAAATTAAAATCACTTTTTTATGGTAGGATGATCAAATTTCTTTCCATCACTCTTTTGAGTTGCATTCAAATTTCATTTAGGGTTTCTCTTCTATTTGTCATATATTTTATTGATTTTTATGTGGGAAACAAAGTTTGGCTTGTGATGTGTATACTACAGTTGGGATGTCAGCTGTTACAGCATTTTGGTCTTTTCAAACCAATATATCCAGTGTTGATAAGTTTTCCAATCCATGCACAACAAACAATTGGACTGTATGTTTAATTGCTGTCAAGAGAACTCTAACTTCTTTTGATTTATTTACTCTCTCCAGTGAATATTGTTTTATTGTTTGTTGTTTGTAAAATGACTTTGTTGACAAGTTCATTGATGATGGCAACATTGGATTGACATTGTTGGGAGTTGGAATTATAAAGAAATTCTTCATAATTGAATTGATTTTGGTGGAGTTTTTAAAATGGTAATGGCACATATTTGTTTTTTCAGTAGTACCATCATTCACAACAAACAGATAGAGAGATTAAGATGGAGACATAGATTCATTCTTGTAATTCAAGAATGGAGTATATATCAAATATCTTTGAGAGTCTCCAAACACATTGCTGGAGTGAAAAGTTTCTAGCTTGAAGTTGAGGGAGGACAATATGGTCTCAATGATACTTTGAGGATGCCTTCATTTCCCTTAGATTGATAGGCCCCTTTCTCATTGGCATAACAAATGAACTTTGTGAGGTAGAGTTTGATTGCTTTGAGTTAGCGGACCAATACAACGTATTTTTGTGAAAAGCAGAGATATTTTCAGCACACAACTTTGCTTTGTGCAGTAAAATGAGTAGCAATATTCAGACAATTGCTCAACAAAATTCAATATGATTTAAACAGGTTATCAAAAACTAAATGTAAGCATTTTTCCAATAGATGGGGTAATCAAAACAATATCCAAGTTCAATGGTTTGGTTTTATTAAATTATAAGTCTATTAGAAAGTGTGAGTGGCAAACAAGTGGTAAAACTCATACCATCTTGCTTGTACCTAATGCAGTCCTTTATTTCATGTAATTTGAAGCATCACCTACCATGAGCAAATTAACCTTTACAGTGCCTAAGCAGGTTTGCTGCTATCATTATTGTAACCAAAAGGATCTTCATCAGGATTCTTTGTCTTTTTGATCTTATCAGATTTATTGGTCTAATTGGTTTTGATACACAGCTAATCCAGCTTATTTATTATGACATTAAAAATATTCAGATTGTATGCATACCAATCAGTTGTGATCTTTTATTGAGGTCTTCAAGAAAGGGGTAAAGTACCAAGCAAGATAGTAACTAGGTCGACCTTGTCAAATTCTGGAATCTTTACATTTTCTTTCTGAGGTGAGTACTTCAAACACACTTTTGTATTTTGCTTGGGTATAGTGCTATGATAAGTACATTCCATCCAGTGAGTTTACATTGTTCAAGATGCCTCCAGGAAGCTAAAACAGTAACAACCTTTCTGTTATGGGTATGGTAGACAGTAGACAGTGCTGTTTGTGACACAAAGCCAAATTCACTTTGTAGTAGAAGGGTTTGGAACTGGAGTCATTGATTCATATCTGCACCATTGCTTTGTGATTGTCTATGAAATAATACTAGGAGTGGTTTACATCAGGGTCAAGAAACCTTCTAAGAAGCTTACATAAACTTGTTTTTTGAAGTGGAATTCTTTTTGCCTTGTATATTACAATTACTTCCTGATTTGCATCCTAGGTGCCCTTGAAAAGTGCTATGACAACATTGTCTTTCACTTGGAGTGCTACCTTTCAACTTGGTGTGTAGTTACATCATCTGTACCTGTTTTAGTAAGAGTGGGGATGGAACATCCTACTGGCTTGAACATAGAAATCTATGCTAACAAGGAGCTAGGATTGTCTTAGGAGTTGCGATGGATATTATCATCAAGATAAACCACTTAACCACTAGGGATGTTGCTGCACAATAAAATTTAACATCAAAATGCCCTAGGAAAGTACTTGGTATGGAGTAAATGGGATAAGGTGTTTTTTCTAGTGACATCAGCAACCAGACTTAACATTCAAATATTGTAAAGTGAATTAACAAGCTCCTGATCACACTGGTAGAGAGGAAATTCTTCCATTCCTTTGTTGATTCCTTTTGTATGGTGTTAGAAATATTTTGCTTCAAATAGATGTGCCCATGACCTATGGATGTTGCCATGACATCTATTTGAAGGCTGAAAGTCCTTTCAGCAAATCCACTTTGGATTCATATGTAGTGTATATTCATAAGCATTGATACATGTGCTGGTGCAAGGAAAAACTTGTCAACTTAAGATGCTTGTATGCTCTTCAATGTTTGTGTGTGTTGAAAAAAACCTTACTCAGGTTGGTGACACCAAAAACAGCAGAGGGGTGTATGGCAGAATGTTGCCTACTGTAGTAATGGTACTCTCCTATGAATTGATCTCACCTTTTTTGATTAGGAGATATAATTGATGATGTCAAGGGCCCAGAGAAGCAATCAGTTTTCAATAGCAATGATGTTTTCAGTTTGGTGTTGATTAATTGTGTCAAGCACCAAAGGGAAAAATCCAAGTCATTTTTGATGTACCATTGATTGCATTCAAAAGTAGGATGAATTTGCAAGGTGTTGATGATTTTTCACACAAATTGATAACAGAGCCCACATTTTGCACAATCTTTCATTAGTAGCATGATTATTTTATTTTTCCCACCAAATTTGTTTGATGAGACGACATAATAGTGCTGACTAATGACGTATGAAACTTCACCAGATACGTCAGGACTAAAGGTCCTGTAAAGCATGAACGTTGGATTCTTTTCAACCAAAATATGGTGTAACATCTTTGTGTTTATATTTGGTAGTGTTGGCATAATTTACAATTATAGAGTTACACGTTTCATCAATCAGTGCTTCTAAAGTTAGCATTACAACACCAGAACCCGTGAACTTGACCCCGGATCAAAATTGTCATCTATCGCTAGCTAGCTACATGTCCTTGGGCAACCATTGTCATTAGCTGCCCCGACTCTTTGAGCCCCGCCAAACCCGGATATTTCCCGTCCGCTGAACCAGTAAACAATCCTCCTACATGCTCTCCATTGATGAACACGTGAGGCAAACTGGACTGTCCCGTCATCTCCAGCAACTCCGCCCTCAAGACTCTCTTTTCCTTATCCAAGAAAAACCACTCCAATCCGACCTCAATATTTTCGTAATCCACTCCAATTTCGTCGAGCACCCCCTGCGCTTCGAAACTAAAGGGCGAAAGCTTATACGTATAAATCACGACATTGTTCTTTGTCACAGTCTCTCCAATCGACTTCCTCGCACGTCGACGATCCTCTTCCTCGGCCCCCAAAAGCTTCGCCTGCCATCGATTTTCGAACTTGAAAACCTCCGAAAGCAATCCCATGATCTTCCCCGCCGGCTTCAACCCTCCCCTGCCCCTTTTGTACTCCCCGCCCCCGGTGTCCAACAACCCCAGAGGATTCCTCGCCACTTTTTCTCCAATATACGGAGCCAGGAACATCAACGGTCTCGGCATAGTCTCCGAATAGGTCAAGACCCCCTTACTCCTATAGGAATACAACTCGTTTCCATGTTCGTCGAACAAAAACGTCCCGCCGCGTTGAGCAATCATGGAAGGGTCGGCGACGTACACATCCCAGTTGGTCAGCACTTCCACCATATTCTTGAGACGGACCGTGGCCAATTCGACGGGGCGGGTGTACCCCCTCTCGTCCGCGAACCACTGGGTGTAACGGAAGGGCCCGAGTTTGACCGGTCCCACTCCCGGACCAATCACGAGAAATGCCCGGTCGTCGCTTTTCCCGCCCACGACGACGACGTCGTCCTCGCGAAATCGCTCGGGAGCCGAACGATCCCCGAGATACCCCCTGAGAATCTCCCGCAACGTCCCCGGGGCGCCGATGCCGGCGCACATGGCCAGGTAATTCCACCAGGCCGTCGCCACAGGTCGCAATCGGCGGGTATCTTCCGGGATGCCGCCCGGCAGCTGCTTCAAGAAGAATTTCAAAAGCCCGTCGGAGACGAGATCGTCGTCCGGAAGAGAGAGCTCGGGTCCGGGATACAATTCCAGCTCGCGGTAGAGGCGGGCGGCGGGGTCGAGGCAGAGAGAGCGGACGTCGATTCCGGAGAAGGAGCAGAATCGTTCGGCGGAGGAGACGTCCCCGATGCCGACGAGTTGGAGGTCGATGTCGTGGGATTGGAGGGAGGTTTGGGCGGCGAGCAGTTGTTCGCAGTATTCGAAGGAGTCGAATTCTCCGAGTTGGGGGAGGAAGACTACCAGAGTTTTTTTCTTGCGGATGGGGACGTCGTCGTCGTCGTCGTTGGCATCTTGGATGGGTCGGAGGATGGAGGTCGGTTCGCCGGTGATGGGGCTGATGAGGGAGGTGGCTGAGGCAATTTTGCTGTAGGTTGGTGAGGGAGACGAGAAGGCTCGCGCAGAGGGTAGGAGGAAAGAGGAAAGAGGCGTCAGGGATGCGGCGATGGCAGCCGCGCGGGTGACCACTCCCGCCATCATGGTCGTCAGTTGTGTCGAAATAGTATATTATAATATAACAAACGGTTCTTTGTTCGGCTAAAAAATATATTTTATTTTTAGAAACAAGAGGAGTTCTATTTTCAGACATGATGACGCATCATCTATTCATGACGTCATCAACTGTCACGCTCCTTTTGTCTCTGACGAACAACAATACACGAGATCATACTATAAATATATTTTATATTGTGGGGTGCTTTCCCACCAGCAGAGTTTCCCAGATCCCAGTTCCGCTTCGGTAGATGACGTGGTTGACTTTTTGTCCATGATGTGACGGCAGTTCCCGGTTCTGGGATTCGATAGGTATTAGTTCCTACGAATGTTGTTTGAGATAGTTTATCTTTGGATTGTTCGGACGGACGGAGGCATTAGAGAGGTGAGAAGTTGAAATGCTAGTAGTACCACAAGAAGTACAATACATGAATTTCTATTGCTAATATCATAAGTAATATCATTTGCAGTACTACGGTACGGCAAACACAGAAAAATCCGGCGTTCTCTCTTGATAGTAGCGTCGTCGTTGCGAGATGTTCCAAGAGATGACACGCGACAGTGGCGTGGTTCTTCCTCGCCGCCAGCTGTGAAGATCACGAGTGCAGCAACCCAAGAAGAGCGAGCGATCGTTTATTTTTTCCCGGCAGTTGTTGCGGTTATCTTGCTTATCCGTATTTCCATATCGCACCAACCGCCTAGAACCAATCCAATCAAAACACAAATATACATCCATCATTGTCCAGCCAAGGTCAATTCAATCGAACCATATCTGTAGTCATCTCTTTCGCTCGACAATCCAACTGTAACTCCAACAACATGACCCGAAAGTCGAAAATGCGCTCTCTTTCCGTGTCCCTCGCCCTCCTGACCTCGGCGGCCACTTCCTCCACCCCGGGATCCACTTCGATTGCGACAACCACGTCAATCCCGTCCCAGCCGCGCCGACGACACACGCGTCCTTCGGCCTTCGCAGCCACTCACGCCAACGGAAATGTCCGCCAGGTCCTCCCCTCCCAGAGAATTCGCCGACGAGCTCTCGCCCGGTCGTTCGTGCGGGCGGTTCCCACGGCCGACAGCAAATCGGAATTCTCGAAACGCAACAACAACAACATCAACAACAACAAGAGCTGGAACCACGACGAACACGGCAACAACTTCGATGGCCTTCACAGCGTGCCCGTGGAAGAGCTGTCGACCCCCGAAATCGTCCGCAGCCTCACCAACATCGACATTCACGCCCACTCGAAACCCGGCAACGTCTGGCCGTCGTCGGCTCTGGGCATGGTGGTGGACTCCCAGCGAGAGTTCGAAATGAACCTCGGCCGGGCCATCGACACCCTGAAGGAAGACTATCCCAAAATCCTCACGCGCAACCCGGACTTCGGATTGTACCATCGGGATCTGGAGGTGGTGGACCCGACGGGGGTGAGTTTGCACGGGCTGGCGAACTACAAGAGGGCCTTTGCCTTCATCCACGGGGTGGTGGGGTTGTTTTACGACGAGGGCAAGAGCGGCCTGACGAGCATTCGGGTGGGCTACGACTGGGCCAGGAAGTGCATAAGGTGAGTTGAGTCGCATCAAGTCGTATTGACGTGTGACTGCAGAATTCTGACAGCTGCAAAACTCTTTGCACTCACTCTGCACGTCGCCTTTGCCAACTCATTGCCAACAACAACACACACAACACGTCTGCAGAGTCAGCTGGAACGTCGAACTCGTCCCCCGCCTCCTCGGCACGCGCAACATGCTCCACGTCGACGGCATCTCCGAGTACTACCTCGACCGCGCCACCGGTCTCATCAATCAGCACCGCGTCTCCCACCTCGTCTTCAACGGAGACCACGTCCGCCCCGCCAACGGCATCTTCCACGCCCTCGCCGAGATCAGTCCCATCGACCCCGAGTCCGTCCCCGTCTACTCCAAGGGACTGGACGGCGCCGAATGGAAATGGAACCGCCTCCCCTTCCAGTCGTGGAACCCCCTCACCCAGCTCTTCCCCGGCACGTCCTCCTCCGCCACCTCCCTCTTCGCCGATCCCTCCGAACGGGCCCTCTCCCTCGACGCCCCCGCCGACCATCCCGACGTCGCCCCCCTCCGATACGACGCCGACGCCCTCCAGCGCCGAAACGCCTCACGAAAAAAATTCGGGAAACCCCCCCTCACCCCCGAGGAATTCGTCAAAATCGAAGAGGAAGTCCGGGCCATGGACGCCCTCAACAAAAAGAAGGCGGCCTACCTCGCCGAGCAGATAGCGCAGGCCCGGAAGCAAAAAGAGGAGGAGAAGGCCAAGGGGGATTTTCTCTCCAATATATTTGGGGGGGTGTTGAAGAATGGATGCGAGAGCAACTTCGATTGCGAGAGGCCGCAGGTCTGTTGCGATGTGGGGTTTAAGAAGATTTGCTGTTCAAATGGCTTGGGCATTGTCGACGGGGTGCCGGTGGAGAGGTATCAGAGGGGACTTTTGAGGATGCCCCTGCCAAATGACGATTATGATTATTGATCTTGTGCACATTGGTTGAATAGTCATGATGACGATGATGGGGATGGATTACAGCTTGAAACGCAGTAAAGAAGGCAATGAACATTTGTCATGAGGCACGATTGATGAGTATGTGGTGCCGTCGGAAATAATGACGGCTTTTGTAGATATTGATTGCTTGACATCAGGATGCTAACATTATAATACCTTATTTCTTACAATGTGGTGTGTCCTTAGCGACTCGTAGTGTTGCGCAATCGTTCGAGCAATGGCGTCGTTTGCATTTGATTACATTCGTAGATGTGAACAAAATGTTTCGCAACCTATTCAAGAGTGCCGAGGATAGACAAGACAGCGGTAACAATGATACAAGTGATGAACCAAGTCCAATTCATTTTAACTCAAATTCACGAATCATCTGCAACGTGTCACACTGATTTTCTTCGCTGAGAGTGCCCCATGCTTGCCAATGAATCAAAAAATGTGCGCATGATAAATCTATCTCAGTTAGTCAAACCTCAAAGGGTCTACAACAAGATCAAAAAGAATGAAAAATAGCGAAAACGAAAACGTACGCAAGGGCTTGAAACCAGTTTATTCCGAAGAATCAAATCGATATCAACTAAAATGAAGAAAAATACAACGAGTAATTTAATTGTTCTATACTGTCTAATTATTTCATTCATTGCTCAACCTACAACCTACAACCTACCACCTCATTCTCTCTCGCTCGCCTTGATAAACCTCAGCGTAAACAGCACCTCCCGCACCATCCCTCATCCTCGCATTGCACCGACCTATCGTATTATCCGCATGCACCGGAACAACGGGCGTTGCAATGGCTCCGTGATTCAAGTGACTCAGCAAATGCGCCTCCTCCGTGACCGTACTGCCGCCAACGCCAACGCTACAAATACACCCAAAGACATAATCGATAATGTAAAATTCATCCGCTTTGGCAACATTACCCGCATCCGTGTCGAATCCGGTTCTCTTGAGGCGAAACACATACGGTAGGACACCGCCGAAATTGAAGAACTGACCAGATGGAGCCTTTTCGGAGAAGTAGATGTAATGCCACTTTTTGAAAAAGTGACGCAAGAGCAGGTACGGGACGGGGATGGCCAGAATCAGGCATCCGATGACGAGGCTCGCGCACGGTCCTCCGTTGACGTGACAGGTTTTCGAACGCCCATTATCATTCGCGTACGCATCGTATCCGGGCGAGGAATAACTCGAAGAAGGATAGTAACTGTCGTAGTCGGTATCAGAGTAGAAAAAATAATCGGGATCGGAGTAATAATCGGGAGAAAGCCTCCTGAAGTACGCGCACGTCTTGCTGCATCCGCCGCCGGCAGCTCCCAAGGAGATGAGGAAGATGGAAAGAATCAAAAAGAAGTAAAAGAATCCTGATATCCTCCTCGGGCCAAAGCTGAATGACACATCGACAATTTTGAAACGAGGGATGACGAAGACTCGAAATCGCTTGGGAAAGCAGCACCACTGCTTGGTCACTTTGGCGACAATTGCATGTTCGTAGAATTGCAAACTAGTCGTTTCGGTTATGCAGGTGAGTTTTTTCATGTATTTGCTGTGGATTTGATGAAGGAGTCGGCCTATTCCTTCTTCCGTCGTCGTGTTTTCGGTGTTCGCAAGTGGAGGAGCTACCATTGCGGACGCCTTGTGTTTGCTCTTATTTGTTTTAGTCATAGTACTTGATATTGATTGTAGTTTTATGATTTGGAAGTTGTTCTGTCACAACAATGATGGTTATGATTATTGGAGAGCATGTGCCAGCTGAGCAACCCAAGAGAAGCACTTGATGCTCAGAGAATTACCTACTATGGAAAGGTTCAGCTTAGAGAGGTAGAACAGAGAATCATTGCAGAGTAGAACTCTAATAATGCGAGTGTGTGAGTGCCTGAGTCGACGAGAGCTCGGATTGATGTGATGATCATAATATGACGATATGGTGTTGTATGATATGGTTGTATTCTTTAGTTCACCACCGCCATACGACGATAGTAGGTATTACAAATAGCTGTTCATCAAACATCAGTGTCTCAGACGATGGAGGAGTTCGCAAAGAAAACGAACCCCGACATCGGTCTCAATTAGATTTTCAAAGACCAAGACCAGGCACTCTAGGTAGTAGTAATACCTACAGTAGGTAGTAGTAATACCTACAGTACCAAGAAGATGATTGATAATAAAAAATTATTTATTGTATATCACAAATTTTATTATAACGTAGTATGTAGCATGAAAAAAAATTAGCGAAAGTGTAATAATAGTATCGTATTGTACTTACCCCTGATTCAAAATAAAATACACACAGTACCAACCTATGGATAAGATCACAGTGCTTCGCACTGAGTAGTCATTCATTGGTTCGCTAGGTTGTAAGAATGAAGCTTCAGAGAGAGAGAAAACTATTACAGACACACAGTTCAAAGTCACATGATACTTTAGTATCGTACTTCGATTGAGATCAAATCCCGAGTACCACCACACTACCATAACTTAACAGAGACAAGAACCTCTCTAGTGTGATGATGATGGTGGACGTTGGACAACGCGAACTCTCATGGATCAAAACCATTTTAAATGTCGGTCATAAAAGATCACAGCATTCACAGTCAAACAAGGAATATAATCTGCAAAAGAATCGAAATAAACTCAAGTCATGAATAAGTTAGAAACTGCCGAGATTTTAGCCCCACCCGACGTTGAGGAATACCGTCCTAATCCTGAGAAAAGTGCAAAAACAATCACAAATGGACTGGGAAACCTCCTCTACCACGTTCACAGCACTCATGTGAAGAACCTGCTCTGTGAAATGGAAACAACAAGCTTGCAATTCTACGAACATATGGTTGTCGCCACAATCACTTCTCAGTTGTGGTGTTTTCCGAAGAGGTATCAAACAATCGTGATTCCTCGTTTCAAGATCGTGAATGCAGGCTTCAGCCTCGGGCCACGAAACATACCCGTTTTGGCATATTTGATTACTGCTATTTCGCTTGTCCTCATCATAATTGGAGCGGCAAATGGCGGTTGTTCAAAATGCGATAAATCAGCTCGCTCTTATTACTATTCTTACAATTCAGATTGTAATAACTCTGGGGCATGTGCAAGCCTTGTTATTGGGTGCCTCCTCCTCATTCCAGTTCCTCTCCTCATTTTACTTCCCATTATCTGGAAATGGCATTACATATACTTTGATGTCAAGGCTCCATCTTCCCGGTTCTTCAATTTTGGCGGAATTTATTCGTATGCCTTCCGATTCAAAAAGATTGGGTTTGATACCAGAACTGAAAACCTTGCGAGTTTCGATGAATTTTATCTCATTGAATACGTGTATGGATCTCTCGGCAAAGCGGGTAGCACTGTCACCTCAGAGGCGCATCTTCTCAGTCATTTTAACCATGCTGCACTTGCTACACCTATCGTCCCTATTCATGCGGACAACACAGTTCGAGATCTCGTCATGGATGGGTTGAGGAATCGAAAGAAGAATGTCGGAGACAGTGTTGCATATGCTGAGGTATAGAGATTGGGGTTCTGACTTCAATGTTACTGGGCGACATTAGGAACAATTTTCTTGAACCTTTTTTACTACTTATTCCACTAATTTGACTTAGAAAAAATAAAAAAGTAATGTTTTAGCTTTTAAACATAGCATCGTCATCTCTATTAGATCGATGGATGGAAAATAATATTCAAGATGGATTTAGATTTTTTTCTATGAAAACTAGTGTAACTTACCAAAAAATTAAAATAGGCAATACTTCCATTGGGTAGGAATCGAATGATGAAGTAGAATGATTTCACAGATTATCGATTGTGACAATAACTATGCCGTGGGAGGTCATCGTCACATAATATTATAATACAGTTCCAGCGTTCAGAAGACAAAAATATCTTTTTCAGTGTCTTACTTCTTTTTAGAGTTAGCATGCTTCTTTGAAAGGAAAAAAAAACATCAACTTGATTCAAATTCAAGATCATATCTGCTTTCAAAAAGCATTGAATCACACATTCGTGAAAATTGTAATTCTTCTCAGTTCACAAAAAGGGCAAAAAATGTATTAACGTATCACAAAGCACAGCCAGCATTCCCTCCAAGCGGGTATGAGCCACGTGCCCTATCAAAGATAGATCAAATTCATGTAGTTGCAGTTTTCTCTCGGATTATACCGCCACCTCAGTATAACCAGCATCTCTAATGCTCTTTTTCCTGTTCTTAATTCCTTCATCCACAAAATCACGAATTGTGTTATCTGCGTGGATAGGCACTATTGGAGTCGCCAGAGCAGCATGATTATAGTGACTAAGAAGATGCGCTTCGGAAGTGACGGTGCTGCCCGCTTTGCCAAGAGATCCAAAAATATATTCAAT
>JALLPE010001083.1:0-13148 GCA_036940025.1 Conticribra weissflogii | reverse complement strand
TGACACAGGTCTGACAGGCAAATTATGTGTCTGTGTTGGACATTATGTTGCAAAACAGCGCAATTTTTTACGAATCTTCAACATTTTGACATTTTGCTGACATATCTCCAACATGTTGACAACATGTACAACTAAGCAGGTCTGGAAGATTCAAACTCCATTGCAGAGCATTTGCTGCGGGATGGGGAAGGTGTTGTTCCTTTTTATTGTCCCATTGCTTGGCAAGGGACAGAAAATCATGGTGACCAACAAAGTGGTTGTCATTGTGTGAACTATAAGAGGTATCCTTGTCATCCCTAACAGTTGTTACATTGGAGAACCTAATTGTTTTTTAATATTTGGGATGGGCATTGTGAATATGTTTGATTGGGTGGACATATCAAGAAAAGGCAGAACCTAAGGTGCCAATGCAACCTCAATGGGATTTCCTCACCATCATCATTCGTTTTCATGATCAACTTCACTATTTGGTGGTATGGTAATGATGTATTTCACATGTAGGCTGTGAGATTATGATGTTTGACACAATCTTTTTATCCTTCAACTATCACAAAAATCAAAGGTGCATTTTGCTGTGACCCAATATGGGGACATAGAGTTGGCCACAGATGTACAGGTCCACAACACATGAACATAGGTCTCATCCAAATCTGGCAATGTGAAAGTTAAAAAAAAGGTTTCTGGGTTCTGTTATTACTATGAATGAGGAATTGAATTCCAAATTAGAATGCAGGCGGAAAATCCAATCAACCAATACCTCATAATATTTTTTTTGAGAACATCCATCTTCTGATGACGTTATTGCGAGGCGGAGTAGACGGATGACGGACTGCCGTCATACTGATTTTCGTTCAGACGAAAACCTGCCGACGAACGTCGCGAAGAATAGACAGTGTGTAGTGTGTGGTAATGCAGAATTATTTTTTACGACATAATAATGTAGCATACTACCACATACTCGTAATTATAAACACGATAATTTTGCACAAACGAGAATTTTTACAAGATATTCCTTCGCCCGTCCAAATTTTGATCTCTACTACTCTAGTCACCATGATTGTTTTCCTTGAGACCCTGCTCCTGGGGATAATTTACCCAACAGCGTTTTTGCCGAATGTCGCCAATGGCCTCCCGCAAACTCGTCGCATCCCCGAAATCCTTGCTCAAATCAAACAGCAGCATGACCAAAAACAGCTAAAGATAGGAGTAACTTCCTTGACACCGATTCAGGGAAAAGATGTCCCTGCCCCTGATGACGACTCAACAGAGAACGATGTTGATGTACTCTCTTTCGACCAAATTCTCGATCATTTCTCTACCGATACAAAGCAAGATGGAAAAACATTCAAACAACGATATTTTTACACGTCACGCTATGTGAAGAAAATTGAAAGCAACGGCAAGGACGAGAAAAGGCCCACTGCTGCATTTCTTTGTGTTGGTGGCGAAGGCCCTTCCATGGATGCCACAGCTCTTACGAATTCTGTCCATTGCACTGGCGATATGATTGAATTGGCAGACAAATTGTTCAGCGATTTTGATTGGAATATCCATTTGTTTGCCTTGGAGCATCGCTACTATGGTGAATCAGTGCCTACAAGTGAAATTAACATGCATGACAACGATCTTCCTGGATATCTTCGCGGCAACAGCGATTCGAGTGCGGATGGAAATGGAGACGACGATGGTGGCAATGTTAATATAGATTTCACATATCTCTCGTCCCGTCAAGCAGTTAAGGACATCGTCAACTTCGTCCAATCAGAAGAAGCGAAAAGTCACATCGCCCTAAACGAAGATGCAGCCGATCATGTCAAATGGATCACCTTCGGAGGCAGCTATCCTGGAATGCTTTCTGCGTGGTCCCGCTTGCTCCATCCCGACGTTATTCATGGTTCTGTCTCCAATTCGTCACCTCTTCAGGCAAAGTTGGATTTCCAAGAATATCACGAGCGCGTGGGGTACGATCTAGCATATGAATTTATTGGAGGAAGTGACGAGTGTCGGAGAATAGTATTGGAAGGTCATGCACAGGTTGTGGAAATTTTGGATACAGTCGTTGGTGTCGATGGCGATGGTAAAGAAAGTGAGGATGAAGACGGGTTGGATAAACTGGCGACTTTATTCAATGTTTGTGGCGGGGCTGATTCATTGCGTGTTAGCAGCAGAAATAGAGAGGTTTTCGTTGGTGACGGATTAATTGGAATTCCGGCACAAAGCAACGATCCTAGCTGTGAAGAAGAAATGTGCAACATCAAAGGAGTGAGTTCAATGCTTCTAGTTTTTCATGGTTCTATCTCAGTAGCATCTCTCTAAAAGAGTTAATTTCTTTTTTGTTTTAGCTGTGCGAGGCAGTCCTCAATGAGCAAAATACTGACACAAGTCAATCCTCAATGGAAATACTGGCAAAAATCAGCAGCGCACAGATTGGAGGATGTATGAACGTAGATTATCAGCAATATGTTGACTATTTTGGCACTCCAACATTAGAGAACTCAAATGACCGCTCTTGGCTTTACCAAACTTGCAATGAATTTGGGTTTTATCAAACATGCAACCTAGACTCTGAGTGCCCATATGGAAAAGGATATCACGACGTCTCTCGTGATTTAGCTGAGTGTCAATTGTGGTATGGAATCAGTCCCGAAAATGTGGAGAAAAATGTTCAATCGTCACTTGAATACTATGGAGGGTGGGATTTGACACCTGAAAATGCCTCTTCGTTTGAGCAGAATAGGTTTTCTGGACAGAAACGAATCCTTTTTGTTACTGGCGACGTCGACCCGTGGACGGAGCTTGCAGTGACTGGCAAGAAGGGAAACAAGGACCATCCAACTTTCAGTGTCAAGGGTGCAAGTCATCATTTTTGGACCCATGAAATCGAAGATACCGATGGCAAAGAAATCAATACTGCTAGAAGTATAATTTACAACACCGTCTTTGAGTGGTTGTGGTCAACAGATGATGAGATTACTCATGGAGAGTTTTCTATTTCTTAGGTGGTATTTATTGTCATCTTTTTATACCACTTCTTGTTGAATAAATAAAGTGGAAATTGCGCCATATGTATCGAAGTAAAAAATTGTTTTCAATTTACGACTTTTTTCAAACTATGGTTACAGTTACGTCTCGTCACTAAAACAGTAAAATCGTTCAGCGTTTCCATATGTTATGTTTGCAACGTCCTCCAATTCCAAGTGAAAAGCATCTGAAAGACCTCGAACACCTTCAATTAAGTCTTCCCAAGTTCGTGATGCATCTTCTACATCGGTTTCTATCAAAAGTCGATTGATCCCAATCCGTTTCATTACGGAAGGAGTTTTTGGCGCATGGAAATTTGGTATCGCTGGTGCAAAGCCGAAAAAGACATCTTCTTCTGGATCAATATTTCCTTTCGCACATGCCGACAACAATGAAGGAATGACTCCTTCTTTTCCTGAGAATGCATGAAAGTATATTTTTGGTGGCAAAAGAAGTCGTTTTGTCGTACTTTTGCGTTTCTTTGGAGATTGATTCGCTGTTTCATTTTCTGGTGGATTGGACCTTTGATCCTCTAAGTTATATTTTTGCTTCATTCGTTCCCTCACCGTATCAAAAGAATCAAACAATTCTCCCCAAGCCCGAACAACATGAACGCTAACTGGTCTTTGTAGTTCTGCAGCTAGAAATAGTTGATCTTCAAATGCTTTCTGTTGAAGATCCATTGGGCATGCCAAAATTCTCGTTCGCTTCCAAATGCTGTCATCTTTATTATTCTCGGAGTTTTTGAGTTCATCTTCTACTTCCACCCAACGAGCACCATCCAAACCGATTTCACCCACTATTGCATCAGGTTGTTTTTGTAATCGTTGTTTTAATTTGTTGTACCAATCATCGTCACTTTTACCCATTTCATGATTGTTTGACATACTGTTTGACTCTAACAATACTTCATTTAGAAACCAAGGATGTATTCCATAGCACGGCACTGCACGAAAATCTCGTCTGCGTAGTTCCAATACAAGTGAATCAACCATGGCGTAATCACGTGGATGTGTTGACATGATGGCGGCACCGGCGAATGCAAATTTCGATGTTTCGGCTGCTTGTTGCTTGACCGCTGATAAAGCTGGGGACAGAGGTTGGGGCATTGATTCCAGCAGTGGAGCAAGACCTCGGGGGCCAAGGTGGATGTGGCTGTGGCAATCGAAGAGCTTCATTTCCTCTCTCTGTCTCGCCCTTTCCCACTGGAGTGTGTATTTTATTTTGTAGATAGAGTTAGCGTGTGGTAGATATGAGTGTCTTTTTGTAGTAATAACTAAAATGTTTTGTTATGGAGGAAGTATGGATTGTACCCCTTCGCTTGACGAAAGGCTTTCTGCGATTTCATTCTCCATCGATAAGGAAAATTTGGCTTGTCACAAGCAGAGCTAATTTTGTCGAATGATGGGAAATGAAAATCATTCCAACTGGAATGCCCGGGTATTTTGGCTTTAAAAAATTTTTCAATTTGAAATATGAAGTTTGAATTGATTTGAAGTCACATTCAGTGTTTTAACGGCAATCACGTTCGAATGAGCAGTCGTGAAGAGAACCAGAAATCATTTGAATGCCCACCTCGCCCCAGCACACGAAAACAACTACACATCACATCCATAATTTTTTTTATCTTCGCGCTCTCAACGGAAGACACATAATTTTTTTATGAATTATTTGAAACAAAAATCGCACACACACACCAAAAAAAAAACAAGAAAGAAAAAAAGCCTCACTCCCCTCTTACTAGTAGGTATATTAGTGTAGACTTAGAAGACACGTAGAGTATAAGCTCGCTCAGCCAACAGGGTTTGTATGAAACCGTTTTTTTCATAATTTGGAAATTCGAAGATTCCCCCCCTCGAGACACCCGATTCTCTCACACGCCTCTATTGATCGATCAAGTTCCTTTCCATGGTTGCCGACGCATCTTCCAAAAAACGCCCCATTGCCGCCGCCACCACGGCTGGCACCGCCCTGATGAGCTCAAGCGCCAAACGGAAGAAATCTCCGCTTGCGGACCAACCACAAAATTACTATGCCCCGCCCAAGCCCATGACGAAAGATGAACTCTCTGCCTGGCGGAAGGAACAACGTCGTGAACGCAATCGTCAAAGCGCCGCGGCATCTCGCGACAAGACGCGTGCGAGAATCGAGGAACTCGAGGGGGAGGTAGCCCGTTGGAGGCACATGTACGATGATTTGAGAAGGAAGATGGCGAACATGGAGCGCCATATCGAGTTTTTAAGCAAGTTTCATCCTGGTATAGGATGCGTTTCTCCTGGTCAACCTGATGCACAAGTTTCCCCATTGCCCCCTCCGCAACAGAACCAGCAGCAAATGGTGACTCCTCCTGGGAGTTCGCCGGCGAGTCCTCGAATCAATTCTGTTGGATATGCCCCTTACCCATTGATAACGCACGCCCAAGACCCAAATGCGAAGACCCAGCCTCCTCCTCTTCCCGTTGTTCCCGCCTTTGTCCCCCCTCCCGTGAAGAGCTCTGCATCCCTGACTTCCCCTCCTTCTCACTCTTCTGTCACTAACCCTTTCCCTCCTCTCTTGTCTGAACCCAAGCGTCTCGTTGCTCCGGAGGCCGACGGAATAACGGCGGGGACACCTCGTCCCACCGGCGTCACAGTTGAAGAACCGAAGCAGCACTTAATTCCGATCTCACGACAAGCATAGTCCAAGATCACCTTCCTCACGTTTCTCGACGTGTAGGTGCCTTTTTTGATGCCGTTTCCGACCATTAGTCATGAAACGTGCATCATCCCTCACCGCCTAGAACCTCACTTCGAGGTCAGGCACAATAAATTTCTTCCCGCAGTGAAGATTACTGGTGCAAATGCTTTTGGTTCTTCGACCGCGATGTCCGTGCCGCAATCTTCGGATCCAGGTAACCAAGATTCCTTGGTGGAATGCAAGAGGGTTGAGACCAGTTCGACTCCTGGCTTCGTGCCGGTTGTAGCCTTAACTGGAACGGAATGTGTCAGTGTCGGATCAGGTGATGTTGGAGCGGCAAAGTCAGGGTGCGGTGTGAAATCTCTCGCAAGTGATGAAGCCTACAAGGCTTCTGTGGCAGATGAGATCAGTTTTGGAGGACCTGAACCTACAAATATGGCATTGCAAAACGATGATGACGAAGCATTTCTGGATCTCTTGGTGGATACACTAGATGGGGAGTTTGACCCTAATCTTCTATGATTTATGCCATGCAAGCTGGATGTCATGATGTTATGATTTGGATTTATTGCCACCGTGACTCCATTACTCACGAAACTACACTCGTTTAGAGTCATCATGTCCTAGAATGTGTGAAAGAATCAATTTAGTTTGTGTAGTGAATAAAATTGGATAAATTCAATTGTTTTTACTCGAATTCAAGTCCTTCGGATAAGTTTTAAGGAAAAAGAATTTTCGTTCAATGCTGCGACGCTCTTTTGTCCTTACTGTGGGGTAACTGAATCGTCAATCATCATAATTATGACGAAATCGAACACACGAGTTCATTCACAACAATTATAACAAACCCACCAGTCACAAAATTTTATATAGTCACATCATTTCATGAACATGATTCCATTACCATCTTGAATTGTTGGTATTACCATTCTCGAAAACAGGGTTTACTCACAGTGAGCACAGATAATTGTGGATATGATAACTCCTTCTCGTTCTTTTGTTTAGCTCATATGAATGCTGCAGACTGCTACTTTTAGCTTCTTTGGTCCGATTTCGGCGATTAAATAATAATTAGAATCCCTCGTATAGAATAAACAATAAAAAATATAGCCTAAGTTATTTTTTTGCATCCGAAAAATCGACAAAGTGAAAATAGCACCTCCTTCCCCATCAATAACACTGTTTGCAATAGGTAAATTTCATTCATCGATCTAGCTTCTTGCTATTGCCCAATTTATGGCGTCATTGAAGACAGTGTCCACATTCTCATCAGTTTCTCCGCAAGTTAGATTGTGGTACATTCCTTTGTACAATTTGATTTCCTTATCTTTTGACGGAGACTCTTTGTACAACTCCTCAGATATTTGAGGACAAGTGACCTTGTCTTCAAGTCCATGGAGTACAATAAAAGGTGCGTCAAACTTACAAATGGATGCAGAGATACGTTTTGTTGTATTCTGGCATATATTTCCAAGTGAGGCATCCAATAACATGGGTTATTCATAATGAAAGTGGCAATCGCAAATGAACACCTTCATCAAAAACTTACCAGCAATTCACGGGCAGTAGCCAAACGAGGCTTCCTTCCAAACGCACTCGGCGCACTGGTTGCCAAGAACATTTTCTCCTTCACCTTAAAACTCAATTCCGGAATATTGCCTTTCGACGGAGCGATTGGCATTACATTGAACGAATTAACAGTCCCTGGGGCACCTGAAATGAACTCAAACAAGTCTACTACAAACTTGGGCGGGACATTCATAATTTTGCACATGGGGCAAACGAAAATGACGCCCGCGTATTCTTTCTTGTAGCGAGACATGAGATCAAATGCTACGGCTCCGCCCATGGATTCGCCCATCAAAAACTTCTTCTTTCCTGGATATTTCGTTCGGGTAATATGATCAAAGTAGCACTGTACATCTTTCAATAGATTTTCCCAATTGGAAATGAGAGCGTTTGGTCCATCGCTTCGTCCATGTCCTTCATACTCGATCATGACTACTGCAAATCCTTGTTTTACAAATCGTTGGTACTCGACACGTTTGAGGAAAGATACGTTGTCCATGTAGCCGTGGCAAAGACAAATCACTCCGCGGACTGGACCATTGTTCTTCGGTGCCATTGTGGCAGTTAGGAGGCACATCCCACTGACATTGTTGCGTGATTGTATCATGAAAGACATTCAAGTTAGAATGTTCAACACATTCTGAAATAATAGAAACACAAACTAAGATGCTTTTGAATTTTCTCACCGCTGATTTACCCAGTAAGTTTCTTCAAAATCTACATCCCGGCACTTCATCTCTTCCGGCAAATCTTCCCTCTTTTCAAACTCAACCCATAGTCGCCTCCTCGATTCCCCATCGTCGTTTTCACGGAAGGCATATGGAAGACTTATAGATAGCACTGCAGCCGCAACAAGAAGCAGAGCTGGGGAAACGGTCGCAAGGACATAAGATATTATTCCGATGGAGAAGATGGTCACGGAAGTCACACGTGGGTTTGGAACGGCGGAGGGATTCGACTGGCCGATGGATGGTATATCGGTTTGTTGTTTTGGTGGTGACATTTGGCACATGGTGTTTCTTGTCCTCTCTCTTTCTGCCACTTCGATAATATTTTTTGGAGCGATCATTTGAATTTTTACGTGAGGATATGGTATGGTAGAGTATCATAGTCGATGAGAGTCTAAAATCAATAGTATTTTGTTTTTTCTTCTGGGTTTCGTGCGTGGTCCGCTCTCTCTCCCATTTTGTGCGTCTCTTAACTCTCATCTCTCGATCGTCGTTTTGTTCTTTCACAAGATAGGGTGATCGCGGGAAATCTCGATCGAGCTATGCTACACAAAGACAAATTATCGATGTTTGCAGGAACTCTTTTATTTCCCAAATACGAATAGGAAGAAGCTATTCTCACGCGTGAAGAATTACTGTACCCTACCAGTAAATTGTATTGTAACTAGAAAAACAATTTCCCACTTTGATGTTTCAAACTTTGTGACCATGACCATTTCTAATTTCAACCAAAACGATGACAATAATGACGGCCAATCGATAGTCTCCTCAAACGACTCTCTTGACGACGAATCACGCCAATCGGAGGATAGAAATATGGTGCCAAACCGCAACGACATCCCTGGCGACGACGATGACGATGACGACGATGACGACGACGATGGAGAACCTCCTTTACCCGCCGCCTCAGTCGCGAACGCCTCCCGGTCTAAGGACGACAACGAATCGGACAATGACGTAGACGATGATTATGATAATCCAGATGTCGACGAGGATCCCCCAGAAGTTGAAGAAGAATCCACGTCTCACGCCACCGACGGAGCGAACCAATTGAGCCGCACCCCGCCCCCCTCTGCACGGAAGCGAGCTCACAGCGAAATCGGCGAAGCCACGGATGCGTTTTCTCTATCCCCTTCTAATACCCCCTCGAATACTCCAAAAAAACTCTCAGATAGAAAAAATTTCGGTGCGAGTCGTCACTCTCGTGTGCCTGCCGTCCCTAGTCTGACAATTCCCTTTCGCCAAGTCAAAAGAACCATGAAATTAGACCCTGATATTGGAACAGTCCAGAACGAAGCTGCCATGGTGGTTACCCTTGCGACGGAGCTGTTCTTGAAAAAAATTGCCGCGGAAAGTTATGCGATCGCGAAGAATAAGGGGAGAGTTACGATTCGCTACGAGGATGTGGCTGAAGCGAGAGTATCAAATCCAACCCTTTCATTTCTGGACTTGCTCTTGCCTTGATGAGATTGGCAGATCTTGATAATATGCCACTGATTTGTTATCGGGCGAGGCGGTCCATTAAATGATACAGTCTCTATGGTCTTTGAAGAAATGTTTGGAAGTTAACAAAAATACCATGTCAGAACTACTTTTTATTGAAACTTGTTTTTTGTCAAAAAAAGTCAACTGGACTGTTTTAAATAATAACTTTCAAACTTTATTGTTTTCGAATCCTTGGTTGTTGAGAGGTATTTTTGCTCCATTGTGAGCAATATTTTCTGCATACCACTTCGCCGAAGCCTTGGGTGTGCGTTGTAGCGTTGTGTAATTCACATGCACTAGTCCAAATCGCTCGCTCAGCCCGTATTGCCACTCAAAATTGTCCATCAGACTCCAAGCAAAGTAGCCTCCCACATTAACACCACTTGCGATTGCTTCGCCAAAACCACCGATATATCCTTGCAAATATTCGACTCTATCAAAATCATTTAGGGAATGCTTCAAGTCAGGCTCATAAGCTGCCATCCCATTTTCAGTGACAAAAATAAGGGGGTGGTTGTATCTCTTGTCGATCCACAGAAGCATTTCACGTGCACCTTCTGGTGCAATATTCCATCCCATATATGTCTTTTTCCATGAAGGGTCGCTGCTGAGTGTTACGTATTGTTCACCCCAATACCCTCCATAAGTGGGTGGAGATAAGGGTTCAGATGCGATCGCAGACGAGTAATGGTTGAGTCCGAGAAAATCTGCAGATCCAACTAATTCTTTGAGATCCTTCGGAGAGAATTGTGGCAAACGACTTCCAAGTCGTTCCCTCATAGAGGCAGGGTAATCTCCGTGCCAAATAGGATCAGTCTAACAGCAAAATCACCTTCGTATTCGTTAAAGAAAAGAAAAGTGTACAGGAAAAAGTAAATGAAATTTATGCATTCGAAACTCACCATCCAACCCAACTGAAACTCCATTGCTCTTGTCGCGGCTTCGATATCATCGGGATTTGCAGGATTCAAAGGAAAACGGTAATCACCAGAATTGGAAAGACCAATTAAACTTCTGTCTTTGTTCTTCCCGAATTTTCGTGAATATCCTTCTTCGCGAAACACTTTTACTGCTTTAGCATGTGCCAATAGCAGATGATGTCCAACAGTGTATGGTTTTCCAGTCCCTCCGACGTCCTCGCCCAGTAGTCCTGGCGCATTACTACCTTCTTCATATCCATGAATTGCCACCGTCCATCCTTCGTTGATCGTTATCCAGTATTTTACACGGTCTCCAAAGTAATGAAAACAAATTCTTGCATAGTCAGCAAAATCTTGGATGACAGATGGATCCATCCAACCGCCATATCTATCTTCCAGGGATTGAGGAAGATCCCAATGATAAAGAGTAACAAAGGGTTGAATTCCTGCATTGATGAGAGCATCGATAAGGTCATTGTAAAATTGGATCCCTTCATAGTTGATTCCATCAACTGTATAGTCATCATCTCCTGTAAAATCTGCCGTTCCATTGGGTAAAATTCTGCTCCATGAAATTGAAAATCTGTAAGCCTTCAAACCCATGTTTTTCATCAACTCTACATCATCCCTCCATTGGTGGTAATGGTCATCAGATATATCTCCAGTGTCTCCGTTGCAATTATCTGTGGATTCAACACACCACTCATCCCAAATTGATGGACCTCGTCCTCCTTCAGAAGCTCCGCCTTCTATTTGAAACGCTGATGTCGCTGCCCCCCAAATGAACTCCGAAGGAAAGGCAGGCTTTTTCCACTTTTTGAATGAGCCAAATGCCAGGCTGCATTTGTCATAACGCAAACCGTTGTGCGTTCCAGTAACTGTGGCACTAATCCAAAATACAATTCCAATCAGTAAAATGGACAAGAATTTTATTGTCAGAAACTCGGTTCTTTCTCTCGCGTTTTCTTCCTCATTCGTTTGGTGAACCTCCGGATAAGATGCATCGATGGATTTTTGGTAGCTGTCGACTTCAGGCTGCCAAGCCCAACGATTAGCATATCTATCATTTGCTGGTGAATTGAATGTCATATGCGGGTTTATTTTCGTATCCAGTATTAGTTGCTGCCTCCACTTGGTAGAATGAATAATGAACAGTTTGGTTGCAAAATATGGCAACTTTCCACCTCGTGTTGTTTTCTCGTCCGTGTAGAAGTTGTGATGATTTAGAAATAATAAAATGCGCACCCCACGGATTTTGCATTTGATGCTGATTCGCATGACGTCATAATCTTCTGTCGACTCGATGATTCGGCGAAACATATATTTAAAAGAAATGTCACCAAAATTTGAGTCTTTCTTACGTCTGAGGACTTTTCTCGCGAGACAAGAAACTTGATAGCTTTCAAGCTAATGTACCATGAAAGGCGGTGCACCGTTTTAAATACTCTCTCTCTAACAACTGTAACGTGGTGCCGAGAATCGGAATTGGCATAGCCATATCTTCGTCAACTTAGTTCAGAATTATTTGGTTCCTGATTGATTAAGTTGATCAAGAAATTAGTAACTAATTATGTGATAGGCTTTGTATCGACTAAACAGTTGCATTTTATTGCGAACACAAATTAAGTTTTTCGATTTGATCTCGAAATTAACACGCTGCCTTGCATAATTCTTTTGTCAGGTGTCATGGTGTTAGTTCGGACAGTAATTATTTCTCGAACCATATTCAATCAACCGTCATTCTGCAGCTGCAATATCTGAAACCTAATCAATTGCAAATTACTCGCTTTCTGACTTGATTTCTCTCACAACCGCAATAATGTCCTCCACTGGCACCTCCGCTCCGGTTTCTTCTCTATACGCAAATCTGGCTTTCCCACTTTTATCGAAAATGATAATACCCCCTTGAAGCAATCCCTCACCTTTGTAATTACCACTGATGTTCTTTTCGCTTAGCCTCTTCGATAAATTACGGAAGCTCCTGAAGAGCTTGAATGGGTTCCAAGTCGACAGCTTCAATTTTCTAGAACCCAGTGCAGTGTAAAATGATTTCCTAATATATTGCAATCCGTCAAGTTGTCAAAGATACGTGTAAATGACGACATCAGCCCTCCGTTTTTCGTGACCTTGTGCGGAGAAATTCGATTAAACTTACTCTTCATCATGATATAATGGGTATGGAAAATATTGCGAATGGAATTCAGCCAAACCTAAATCAACACATATTCGATGGTTTTAGTCCGATCCAATTCGACGAAACAGAAGCATATCGTATTTTGGTGAAATGCATTTCTTGCAACATACCTGCATCGTCTACACCAATCTCTTTCACGACCCCAAAAATTCCAAAGCCATCAAGAGGTTTATCTTCACGCGCCGCAAGGTCGGCAATCGCTTTGCCTTCCTCACGGCACAAGATTCATCCTGTACACGCATGAAAGTATGAATAATGGAACTGACGAATGGTTTCTGCTATGGCATACATCAGAATAAACTCACCTGGCCTGCGTACTGCAAATGCTATGCAGCCGTGGTTTCCACTGTGTTGTTTGATCACGTCTGATGCCACAATGCATTCTGACTCAGAAACGATAGGCGCGTCGGCTTCGCTCCCTAGCAAAACGGAATCCACCGATGATCTGATTTCGAGGGGTGTCAACTGTTCACCGAGTCAAAGAAAAAATTGTCAAATATATGTAATTGCACTCTTAGTTCTAAATTTTTTGACCTCTCACCGTTGTCTTCGAGA
>JALLPE010001082.1:0-13148 GCA_036940025.1 Conticribra weissflogii | reverse complement strand
TTGAAGCTCTTCACAATAAAAAATATTATGGTAATCATTATGTCAAGGTATCGTAGAGTACAATACAATATTATTTTCTACTCTCTTCTTCTACTAAAAATATTTTTAAATATGGGAGTGTGCTTCCAGCCAACAAAAGTGTGAGTCACAAATACCAAATATCACATTTTTTATTGTCATCGCTGCGGGTAGGACCCTCTACATAGAGAGATTCCTACTACACGATGATACAAGCTGGGTTATGAGTTCATTACGTAAGAAGAACACGTGGAAGAAAATAAAATGTGACGTGAGTAGGGGGGGTGATCAAATCCATCACATCATCCGCATCGTGAAGTGGGCAAAGAGAAACGTAAGGACTTGATTAATTTGACCATGAAAAAAAGATATCCCCAATCAAAATCTACATGGTACAATGGCCACAATAACGGAGCTTCATCCCACAGATATATCAAGTGGTATTGATCAAGCGCGTTCAATCAATCTCTATCAGATATCTCTCAATAACGTGACAATCGAACTCTCATCCCTTGGCGCATCCATCACAAAGATTTTGCTACCAAACTACTCCCATCCTGAACTGCCTCGAGACGATGTAGTGTTGTCTTATGCGAATCCCCAACATCAGGATCAACATAGAAATTCTCAATTCTTTGGCGCCATCGTTGGCAGAGTTGCAAATCGGATAAAAGGTGGACAATTTCAGTTGCTACAGACCCTGCCTTCTGGAGACGGTGACGTAAATGTCCTGGAAACTTATCATCTTGATAAAAACAACGGCCCAAACCATCTTCACGGAGGCATCGATGGATTCTGCCATCGCGTGTGGAAAGGAGAAATTATCGACGGTAACACAGTGAAATTTTCTCTTGATAGTCCTGATGGGGATCAGGGGTATCCTGCTGGCATTCATGTCACTGCAACTTATTCTCTCGAATCACTTGATGACATCTTCAATAAAAACGGGGCCAGTCTATGCTTGAAAATGCAAGCACACCTTATCCCTGGGGAAGTTAAGGCTACCCCCATTAGTCTTGCTCAACACTCTTATTTCAACCTCGCCTCACATAATTCGAAAGAAAGGATACTGAAACATTCTCTGAAAATGCCAAATTGCAAAAAATTCACCCCATTGGATAGTAATTCTATTCCAACGAGAAAACTTCAATCAGTTGAGAGCAACACCGGTAAAGCGATGGATTTCAGAAGGGAGGAATTGTTGGCTGATGCCATAATGCAATATGGTAGGGAGAAGGTGGGTCTACCGAGTGAAAATATTGCGCAGATGACTTCTCGCATTTTATCTCTTTCAAATAGTGATTCTGAGAGTGTGTATGAAGTTGCTCGAGTTCCAAAAGACGGCGGGGCAGCCGGTGAAAATCTTGCTGGCGGTTCGCCTTACGGCTTTGATCACAATTACGTCATCGACAAAAATAATGGGGAGGCATCCTCGAACAAACGTAACAATTTACAAATTGCTGCGATCTTGTCCCATGAAGAAACGGGACGGTCACTCTGCGTATCTACCACTGCACCAGGAATTCAGCTGTACACATCAAATTATTTGGATGGAACCAATCCCCCGCCTGCATTGTGCAAAGAAGGATCAAGATACCATCAATGGCAAGGTATTTGTCTTGAGACACAGACTTATCCTGATTCAATTCATCCGAGAAGCAGTAATGAAGATGTTTTAGATGATGAATTTTTCGAGGGAAGGTGTTTCATTCTCAAACCAGGGGGTGAGAATTATTTACATGTTGTGCGATATGACTTTGGTGGAATTGATCAGCACGGATAATCCTCCATCAACGTCTGCCGATGGTAGATTATTAGTTCAAATAATGTAATAACAGTCCCTTCATCACCTCTCATTCCAGTTTGTTGCGCTCTGTTGATTATTAGAACAATCCAGTCGTTGCACTCTTCATTTGGTGTGGTAGATTGAGACCTTTTGCTCCCTCGCTGATAGAGTGAACATTTTTATAAATTATTTAATACCCCAAAATAGTAGTTCTATAAAAAATAATTGTAACTGTGCGAAACAATAAAATATACAATACATACTCATTATCATTCGCACCATTATTTTTCGAAATTTGCCGCCAACATCACTCCTCGGCACTCTTTGCGTGCATAGATGGCAGCCATTCAAAAAATTAAAGGTTCATCAGTGATCTCGAGTGATGTCGAGTGATCTCGACCATCAACACGACACAATGTAATTTTCTAGCGTATGGTGTATTGTAGGTATTCAACGACGCAAATATTTTTCAATTCAAGAAACAAATTGTTTATTTTTACCATGTCGACCAAATCCGTCGCAGCCGGTGATCCTGGCGGCGCCATCAGTCTTGCACACCAACCCTACATTCTCTATGCAATATCCAACAAACCTCCCGGATCAATCGGCTCATCTGGCACCACCTGTGGTTCCGGAGGCCCCCATGGCAGGGACCCCATTCAAATATTGTGCCCATACACCGGGTCTAACGTGACGGGGGCCCATCCTCTCCGTGTACCCGCTTCGTCGTCCTCTGGAAGAGGCGGGACATTTGGAGTTCGTTGCTTGTTGCCAGTCCCTTTATCCAATATGCTAAGATGCGGTGGCGATGACGCTAATGCCATCATTTTCATCGGTCATGGTGGAGGTGGGGGAGAAAAACCGCGAGAGGGAGGAGGTAAAGATGATCATGCATTTTTACTCAATCGTCATTCTGGTGGGAACGCCTCTTCGATGGGAGGGAGCAATCCTCGATGGAAAGTGCGTTTGCCGGAGCAACTTTCGCACACAGCACAATCTATGGCAGTTTCTCCTGATGGAAGATTTTTGGCGGCGGGTTCTATAAATGGAATGTGCTACCTATGGGATTGGACGGCGGGAGAAGATAATTTGGTGAAAGTTTGGAAGGCTCATTATCGTCCGGTGACTTGCCTTGCATTTGATAAAGATGAAGGTGCGATATTGTTCACGGCTGGGGAAGACGGAGTGGTGAATGCATGGGGTGTGTTAGATTTGGTTGATCAGGATTCTTCGACGGGGTCTTCTTCTGGAACGGTGCGTCCATTTCGTACTTGGTCGGAACATCATCTTGCTGTTACATCCCTCTGTGTTCTTTGTGGAGGCGGATGTGGGTCAACGAGACTGATATCGTCCTCGCTCGATAGAAATTTGATCATCATGGAGCTAGGGGGCTCTCAAAGTGTGTCGAATTCTTTAGACAGAAGCAATGGCGCAAGGACATTGGCGCGTATCTGTCTTCCCTCGGGTTTGCATTCAGTAATAGCTGATTCTTCAAATGGTCGCCTTTACGGAGCTGGATCGGATGGGAACATTTACTGTATTGATTTGGATAAGCGTGCAATTCATGAATCTTTGGATGGTGCTGGGTCTTTCGTCTATGTCAATCAAGGTAATGATAACTTTTTTACATCAAAACAGGGGCGCATAGGCGGCACAGGAAACTTTGACTCCTTGCTATCGGGAAGTCACATTATGTCATCAACTCGGACAATGGGTGCGTCAGGAATGGCTACTGACCAGAGCAAATATTTATCAGAGTTAAAAGGACACGTGAAATCAGTGACGTGCTTGGCGCTATTAGACCCAGGCGATCTCACGGCTCCGTCGACTGGTCAGAAAGGAACAACTCTCTTGGCCAGTGGTTCTGACGATGGAACTGTTCGCATTTGGGATTTAAACTCTCGATCTTGTGTGAAAGTTCTGCGGCCCTGGTCGCCATCATCGGATGGTGTTAATATTAATTCTGCTTCATCCATGGCATCATCTCCGCCTATTACTTCAATTCTTGCAGTCCCTAAATCGAGTTTGGCTGTAGGGTCACTTTCCATGAAATCAGTAGGAGAAACCATGGGTGCATCATCACTGCGATCGATTCCTGGTCGTCGATCTAGTGCACATGTAGACTATGCAAATCTATTCAAACCTTTGAAGCGCTTCCTTCGAGGAACCAGTGTAGTTGATCAATCTCAGTTGGACGATACTGCTATCGCTTCTCAAGACTGCGCTCCGGTATTGTGGCCTCGACGCGACCAGCAGTATGTCCGATTTTGGGAGGAGATTTCGCCGAGTGGATTTATTGCACGGTGTAACAAAAAGGCCAAGATCGTAACTTCTATTAATGTATCCTATGACGACGAAGACGGAAGTAGTACGGCTTCATCGACTTTTCAAGACGGTGACAAAACTGATGAATCAGTAGATGAAGTTGCAGATGATAAGGCTGAAATCGCGAGGTTGCAAAAGGCTCTGCAAGATTCTCAAGCTGTCATTGAAAGGTGGCAGACAGTTAATAATCAGCTTGTTTCAAAGCTTAAAAAGGTTCCATCAAAACAGCGTTGAAATGACAAGAACGTAAATAATAATTTTTTAACTCGTTGAGATTAATTCTTGCTTTCGTCAAAAATTGCTTGCTGTACGTATTATCCGATCATATATTGGAACATGACCTCATTCTCATGTTTTAAAATATAATATAATATTATAGGTATGGGATGTTTGTGGTTGACAGAACCGCTTCACAAACTACATTACGGTGTTTTGGAAAACAGGGAATTGGATCCCTCTCCGCATGATATGATGAGGGAAATGATTAAGATCTTATCTGTCACTAAACAAGGGGTCTCCACTAAAATCCTCTTCATCGATTGTTAAGCAAGATGAGTTGCTTTGATGCATGTTAACAATATCACGTCCATTCAATTTCACCTGATCGCGTGATTCCTCATTGTCTTCTCCTTCTTCTACTGACGATGGACCCTCATCAATCATTTTGGGTAATTTTTTGAAGCTGTCCCTCCAAGCAGAAAAATCTCCCGTGAAATTTTTGCTGTCAGTGGATGACATGGAGCTCTCGAGAGAATCGTGAGTGATGCCCCTTCTATGATTTTTTGCAATTATCACCTTCTCTTCCGTTGAAATCAAGCAGCTAGTATCATTGATGTGGTCCAAATCGATTCCCTCGTCATTAGTTTTCTCATTTTCGATGTTGTTGCATTCTGATATCTTCTGGATCTTCTCATCATTTTTCGCCCTTCCAGGCCTTATAAATGCCCCCCAACCGAAAAACGCTCGTTTTTCTTCGACGGGTTTATCTTTTGAATTTTTGTTGCTAGTTTCGCTGGAGATGGATGATTCTTTCTTTTCGTCAGCAGTGACTTCATTTGAGTCACCACTGCTTTCTTCATTTACTTTGCCTTCTAACGAATTTTTTCTGGTGTTTTTTTCCGCTCCTTGACACTGAAATCTAAAGCTATCTCTCCAGGCAGAAAAGTCACCCTCAAAATTTTCCGACGACAGAGAACGAGTAAGAATACCGCTACCTCGAAAAACATCACTTGCTCGAAGGCTGACACTGTCACTAAATTCATTTCCCTTTTCTTCGGTAGAGGATTCATCAGCTTTTTGCATCATTGCAACCTTGTCGCTGACAGAGGTGACCATGAGTTTGATTTCATCCGGGAGAAATTCAGATACAGAGACTGCCTTTTTCAATGATTTCGATTGGAGCGATGATTCGCTACTCAAAATAGCGTTATTGCTATCACCAGCACTAAAAGAAAATCTCTTGTCGCTCAGGGCGTCCACAACCATGTCAGTAAATTCATGCTCATTATCACCCTCTTCCTTCACTCCCGTCAGATCGATGGAAGCCCCTGAGACTCTACGCGAAGCTCTTTTATCGACATTCCGGCTTCCAACAGAACCAGCACTGTACCGGCGACTTCCAGCAGAACCCGCACTGTGCCGGCGACTTCCGCCCCCTAAATTCCATGATTGTTCGATGCCATCCAGGGAGCGCGCGAGGGACGAAATGGATGCATTGAAACTTTGATCAGAGTCGTCAAAGTCGCCGTATAAGTTCCGTAGCATATTTATGTCTGCACGGTCGACTTCTAACTCAGCGGGCAATGCAACGCTTTTGCGGGGAGCTATGGATCGTCGTGCCCGACTATTCGCTTCGCCTTCGGCGTCGCCAGAGATTTTGGTGCTATATTCGTAATTTGATGTTTCTTCGTCGCTGCCAACGTCTTTCTTCGGTTTTCCAAATCGCAGCTTAGAGAAGACATTATTGATGATGTTACTTTTCTCCGAATGTCGTCGGTTTTTCTTCGTTGCCAACAACTCTCTTCCTATCTCTTTGGCAAATAACTCCTTGGCTTTCTGGTGCAAGGCGTAATTATTGAGGTGTGGGTATTGACTCTTGACCTCCTCGACACACATTTTGAAGAAATGGATGTGTTTCTCATCGTCGTGGCAATTTCGCTCGCGTTGGTGACCGAATCCAAGGAAGGACATTTTTTGTTTCGATGTAAAAAAATAATGTGCTCAGTGTATTTGGTGGGACGTGTGCAGAGTGGTCAAGTAGTACAAAACCTACCATACTTACTTAGCATACAGAACGTGGCACTGGGACTCCGCTCCGTGAATTTAATACAAAATTGTACTATTCCCATGCACCATTTTACATGATTTTCTCCTCTGTTCTAATTTTCACCTCATCCATCCAACCGTCAGAATTATATCATAATTCTGATAGATACATCTCTAGACCTTTGGAACTCTCAATAATTCATACAGCATCGTTATTTTCAATTTTTGTCTCTGTGTCTCAAAACAAAATGGGACTCAGTCAAGTTACTAGTAAAGTGTTGTGTTCAGTGATAGGGTTGTGGCAAGCCAACATTTCAACAATCACACAGTTCCTTAATGAAAAAGGCATGTAAAGAAATCCAGGCATACCTCAAGTGGTGAATGCAGAGTGAAGTGTGATTGTATATGATTATGCCAGGACACAAAAAGCACTTACCTCAGCCCTCAACAGTTGCCAGTTTGTTGAAATCTGAAAGAATGGTCATCAACAGATTGCTCCCTCCAACCATACATCAATCAAACATGCTAATGTAAATGACCCAGATATAAAAGCAAGCATGTAATAATCAGAGCACAAAGAGAGATTAAACAAGTTCCAAACCTTACCTATGGAACAAAACATAATCCTTGACCTAAAGACTTGAAAATGACATGTCAATGGGGTAGAACAACCAAAAGAAAATGAAAATTTTTAATCAAGTTACATGGTAAAAGATAAACAAACCATCATTTTACTTTCTGAGGCATTCCTATTGGTGCTTTGAGATTACTTAGTGGGTATTGGAGCTCACCTTGCCAGTAATGCAGGGGGTACAAGAAACAATTTCTGTTGCTGGGTTCAAAACAGATTCGATGGTGACATGACAATTTGGGGAATGCCAAATGATTAAGACAAGAGATACAGACATACTATTTGCAGTTGGGAATTCTATTATTGTCATTATTGGATACAATGCAAGGAAGAAACTTAAAATTCCAAGCACATCAAAGGCTGTTAAAGTTAAAAGGTAATTTCATTTCTTTGACAAGGGACTCTCCAGGAACCTGTACAGGGAATCACTGATGCAAAAATTCGCCCTGTTCAATACCTCTATTCAATTGCATTGGTAAATTATGTACTGGTTAGGAAGATTAAAAGAGTGGGTCCAACAAAAATAAAGCAATTATTAGGAAGGTCATCATCAACAAAAATACAAGTGAAAAATCAAAAGAATTTGTAACCCCCAAATCAAAGGGGGTTCACTGTGGTACTTTGTATTACACTGGTAGATTCAGTGGTGTATGAACCATCAAAGTCACTTCAGTCAACAAATCTCCAGATCTAAAAGTATGCATACATCTTGATTGGTTGCCAAAAATGTTGTGAAAATGTTTACAGATGTTGATCAATAAACATGTAATATTTATGCAAAAACAGTTCTAAATGACGTGTCAATCTTGCAATTACACAATCTGCTCCCATTACACAGAGATCACAAATAAGAAAGCACATTGCCTTACTATCTTTTCAACTGAAGCAATACATATCAATGACTATGGAATGCTGTTAGGCACCCACAAACCCATGAACATCACAGATATCTGTTACAAGCACAATTCAATGGCATGAATAAATCCCTTTCTGATGAAGAGAGACAGCTTTACCTGCAATAAAATGATGATGGCTGAGCTAGAGGGCAAACCCAAACAAGTTCTACTTTCATTGCTGCCAAC
The DNA here is from genome assembly GCA_036940025.1 of Conticribra weissflogii. Taxonomy (NCBI): domain Eukaryota; phylum Bacillariophyta; class Thalassiosirophyceae; order Thalassiosirales; family Thalassiosiraceae; genus Conticribra; species Conticribra weissflogii. The sequence goes on along the minus strand of JALLPE010001082.1, from coordinate 5,041 downwards.
TTAACACTGGGACAAATATGACATTGATTTTGGGGGTATATTCATTTCAGATTTGTCACATGATTCAGGCCGCATTTCTAGAATAATTCATCTTCTTACACCTTCTGTGAATTTTGATGATGCAAATCATACTCAGTGGAAAAAGCAGAGTCCGATTTTCAAAATTGTTCCATCAATTATCCCTGATTTTGCCAGCCTTCAATGGGCTCATAGTGGATACCATCTTCTGTGTAGCTCTATGGATGTCAGAACCAAATGGATGGGCAAAATACTGGCTTCTCTAGTCTAATACAACAATAACATTGGAGTTGATTGTGCTCATCTATACCAGCATCTATAAAAATATTGTTGATACTGAGGCTGTTTTGATTACACCTACATTTCTATGATGTTGCTGTAATTGTAAGTACAATTCCAGTAAAGGCAATAATGTGCAAAATCTCTATGTCCCTGTGCTTGTTGTCCCATTTTTCTTGCTATTGTGTGGGTAGAGAATCTTGTAGAGAAATTCCTATTTGAATTCAATGAGATGATGCCTGTGTAAGAATAATCCCAACTTTATAGCAACCCCGCAAAAAAAGGAAACAAAAAATAGTGAAATATTTACTTTGATGCAAGAAGTTGGCCATGCATACTGTCAAAAAGTCATTATATCAAAAAAATGGGAATGCATGAATTCCTGCATGAATGCACTGTTGAGACCAAGCAGCCCAGTGATTGGAAACAAAATTTCAAAGCCTATTTTACCCTTTCAACAAAGAGTCAATATCAAAAATGTGATTCCTCTCACCCAAGAAGAATGTTTCAATCAAACTGAAGATGGCCAATTCAACAATTTTAAATTGGTCCCATTATCAACGGCTTCCATCAAATATACTTGTAAAAAACTATGTCATAGTGGCCACATTAAAATGTGCTGCAACAATTACTCCATTTGAGAGCAAATTCATTGGAGTCAAAATTATAAATATGTGAGGAACTTGACATCAGCAAGACTGAAATATCACTGTACCATTTCAATCAGTGACTCTCAATGCTTTAACCTCAGGATAGAAACATCTTCTTGCTAACGAAAAATATAGAGTGACAATTGTCAAAAAATGATGACTTAAAAGAGAACCAAAATTTGTAAAATCATAGGCTTCAAACACAAACTCATAATCCACCATTGACCTCAATCAAACCACGACTTCAAAAATGTGGTAGTGAGCGTTTGACAACTTTGCACACTATTTCAAATAAAAAGATAAATGATTGCAAAATGGCCAACTCTATACACTGGCTGGTCCAACAAAGAAATGCAATTTTATAACATCAACAAACCACCTAATACTGGTTTCCATCATATATCAAACAAAAATCAACAAATCATCATCTACAGCAACTCTCCACAACCTATCTATCATGGATGAACTTTATTTCTTCCAGAGAAATCAATTCATACCAATCTAGTAGGTAACTGTAAGAATACTATGATTTAGTGAAAGTTGTTGAGACAAAGTCATGTAGATGTAACTAAAAGTCTTTTATGCAACCATTTAAACTAACAGTCGTACCTGTTTTGGTCCTTAGTCATGAACAATGCCCTGTTTTGAAGATCGTGCACTTGTTACGATATGAAAGTGATTAGGCTTTGGAACTTTTGGGCAGAGCTGTAAGTGACTCCTAAGACACAGATAATGAAGACTGCCTCTCAGGTTGGCAGTCATTTCAAGAACTGGATTTGGTGAATGGTGAAGAGATGTCTTTACAAATGTCTTGGATAAACGTTTTTGGTTATTGAGGTACAAAAAGACAGCATGGAGAAGTGGGTAGCAGTTGATACTGCAATTTGTTGAGCTTCAATTATTTTTGACCATTGAAAGTTGCAAAACCAAAAATGAAAGAATTTCAACCTTTGTAAAATGTCAGTATATTCATGCCATGAGTACATAACATGTTTGGATTCTTCTCAATTTTTTTCAAATGATTCTAAAGATATATTGATTAGGCTGACTTCATCAATATTTCTGTGAAGTTAATGTGATAGTTAGCCATTCCTGATCAATATCTTTGCAAAGATTTGGACAACATTCTTGACTCTAAATATGTAGCAGATCCCCCAGTTAAATATTTTTGATGCATTCCTGTACTGAAGTACAGTGATTGCTTACAGTCTATTACCATGCATGGGTTACAGTAGGGTCTATTAAAACGTAACCTACTAAGTAAGTGAAATATACTTGGTCCCACATTTAGAATTTAGAGGATATTTCAATTCATAGTTCCATTGAATGTTTCATACTATTTCCATAATAGCTTTTAGGGCTTCATCTTCTGTTTGGTTAGCAGCCTTCTGTTTACTGCTACAGTATGATACTTTTCTTGATCCCAAAAAAGGAGGTTCTCATAGGATATTATCCATTGGTTTAGGATTCTTTGGTCTTGAGGAAATAGAAAGTATGTTTCTCATAGGATCTCTTCCTGGCCAATATCTCAGTTGGAAATGCCAGCAGTCATGGTGAAAGTTGATGTCAGAAAAAAGATAAAAAACAACAAAATATAGAAAAGAAATATGTACTTATGAGCATGCATTATGCATCTTTCAATGTGTTTGTCTTGTTCCATTAATCCCAAAGAAATGTAAAATGCACAAAATGTGTTTAGTATGAGTTTTTTCATGAGTTATCCTCTGGCAAACTTTACATAGAAGAAATTTAAGTCCAGTCCCAAGATATGTGTCAGAAATTTGAAGGTTGTTGGTGATGTTTTTTTGAAATTCATAAATGTCAGATGCGTTGCCAACTTGTCAAAACTATTTCTAACTAAGAGCTTTGCCTCATTGGGAGCAACATCCTTTTTACCTTCTTTGGTTCAGTAAAAATTTTGAAACATCAAGCTTGAAATTCAGAGTACTTTGTGATTCTTCAGAGATTTGTGTGGACATATTGAGTGACACAATAGGACAGAGGATCTTCTTGGGAATGAAATTGGCAATTATCATGGATGTTAATCTTTTCCTAACAGAATTTTCATATAAAAATGCTGTAGACCTTACGGTCTGTTAATAATTCATAATATTTTGGCAAAATGTAAAGAAAGTTAAGTGGAAAATGCAATAAAAATTAGTACGATCAAAATTGATTTTGTTCATGCTAGCAGAGGGGTTCCTTCTTGTTCTCTTGTTGGAAATACTATCATTGATATAGGATTGTCACAGGGTAAACCGTTCTTCCTTGTAGACATTTATTACAGTCTTTGGTTAATTCAAGCGTATCTTGTGCCCTTGTAGGGGATACATATGATTACCACAGTGGCATTCTAGCACATACATGTGATACAAAGTGAGGTGTCACATCCTCCAACAGTAGTATTGATTCTAATGATTTTATTGACTACTTTTGAGGTATTATTGACTGGAATATTATGTTCATGTATTTGAAGAAGTCAGACTTGAACAGAGTAAGACCAACAGAAACATTAAGATTGATACAACAAGATTCAGGTAATTATTATTGGTTGATGTTTGATTGATAACATTGATGATGAAATCAGGGACATTCTTGTTGATATTTTGACAAAGTATCCACAAAGTCAAACACAAAAAACAATTATGTTCATCTTAAGAATAAGATGAAAATAGACACCTTGTGTTTTGGAAAACTCACCCTGGAAGCTGATTAATAGTATTGTTGAGCTTGGAGGTTACATTGTGTCCAGAAAATGACAAAGGTTCTGCAAATTCAAACCAAAAAATGCACAAGATAGTGATGCAAAATAAGACACTAAAATTTTATTTCTTTTGAGTTTTGAAGAATAGATTAGATTAGATACCTGTTTTAATGGAAACCTTTTTCTGGAAGCCAAGGAATGATAATTTGTTGAAGATAGTGGGTGGTGAGTGAAAAAGTGATCTTGAAATAGGCATTTTGTCACATTTCTGCTAGATAACACAAGGCCTGTATTCCAAAAAATGATGATGCCTTGACAGATGATGTAAACTCCATTATTTTTCAATCTGCTTCACCCATCTATCCAAAATATCTTTGTATCTCTTGTGAGAGAATGGCCACTTTGCAACAGATGACATAGAGCATAGAGTCACACATAGCTGAAAAATGTTACAATAACTGTTCCTATTTTCATACCTCCCCAATGAGACTTTTGCAGTGTTCCAAGAAGCTTGTCTTATTTGGAGGAATCCAAGAACTTTCTTGTTTAACTAATAATTGGTGATATATTTCAGAATTTTTTAATGTCATTGACAACTGGATAAAACAAATCTCCAATTGCATCATTTTTAGACATCATTTGTTTCAATTCGCATAGAAATATTTTGTCTGCATATTACGTCATGAAAATCTACTGGCTCTGAACAGCATTATGAAAACATTTTGTCCATTAAAATCTGAACAGACAGTGTTTCAATTTAAGATAAGTATTCTATAGTCTTGTGTATGATTATGAGACTTATTCCAATGTTGGGCAAAATAGTTTCAACAAGAAAGCTAATGTTAAAGAATGCCCTAGATTCAAAAAATACAGCAGTTTGTCAAAGCATATCAAAATGATGTAGCATGGTGCAGTCTAACAACATGTATCATGATGTTGTGCCAACATCACAGCAAATAAAAAGGTCACTATATACAAAAATAGTCATTTTTTGTAGCCTCTGGTATTGAACATAGTGGTGGTATGACAAAAAAAGCCGTTTACCAGTACATATACCAGTTCTGTTTTTTTATACCTCACAAATACCAGAATGATTAAAATCTGATCAGACATTTTCAGTCATGGTCATTTTCTGGTCATTCTTTGTATACCAAGCATATACCAATCATATACCCAATAGTATACCAAATTAAAAGTTAAAATATCATGTACCAAGCATATACCAAATGTATACCAAATCATATACCAAATCAAAATTTTAAAAACCATAAACCGTTTCATGTACTGAATTTAAATTAATGAGCAAAATTTTTTGGCCCACTTATTGTAATTTCATCTACATGGCTCAAATATCAAAAATTGTGTTTATTTTTTTTTTTTTTTATTTTTA
>JALLPE010001081.1:0-13188 GCA_036940025.1 Conticribra weissflogii | reverse complement strand
ACTTCGGGGAGAAAGCGGAAGTTAGAGAAAAACAGTTACGATGACACCGACGACAGTTTAGAAATCCAAGCTTATCATAATCCATTTTTTGATTGAAATCTGAAATTGGATTCCACACCATTTCATTTCATGATGAGAGTGCTTCTTCTTGTACAATAATAATGAATAATTCAAGGAAACATAGTCCAAGATCATGTGAGTAGAAGTTTTATTCCCAACTTGTTGTATTCAATTCTTGCCTTTTCTGCAAACATGTTGTACTCCTTTAGCCTTTTCCTTCTAAATAAGCATTCACATTAAGTCTTCAGATTACATTAAATTATAGGGCCTTAATTGACAATTATTTTTTGTTTGATATTCCTAGATGAAGTTCCCAGCAATATCTCAGGTCGAAGAAGACAGGACACAATATCTTTTAGTACACAAAACACTCTATTGTGCTCATTCGAGACGGAAAACAGCTCGCGTTCGCCACCGCGATCTCACCAATTCGACCAAGAAACCGTGTCTGAACGAAACACCACTCAAGAGAAATTTCTAGTATGGAGAGGTTGGATTTCTGGACCAAATGGTATACATAATATTACTAGCCATCCGAATACGTGAAATTACCATACTTTTTAAAAATTATGAGCCCGATTGTCCTACACCAAATTTGTACCTGGATCACATAGAAACTTGATCTCGAACAACCTCGACGCATCTTGAATTCACGACGACATGGTAAGGAAGGTTCTCTGTCAACTATGATCCAACCCTTATTGAGGAGCAACAACCCACCGGCAACCGATCATCGACTTGTCTTTGGCATACAATAATAGAAGGTACCTACACATCGTAATTTTACTGCGTTTCGGGCACGATACCAGACGATGAAAAGTCGTTCGAGGGGAATGATTCTACGTTCTACAGTGGCATCAATTTTGCTTGTGAAATTTAACGCAACCTGAAGGCGGCATTTCACTTTCAGCGTTGAACTCTTCATTCGGCGGAAAATTAATATGTAGGAATTCAAATGATTTCTCGTCTTTTTAGCAGTCATTCCATGCTTCCTGAGGTTTTTCTTTTTGATGAATTTAATTTTTCGTCTAACAATTGAGTTCTTCGATTAATTTAGGTTGGGATTTTGATTAATGAAAATCACTCACGCGGCGAACTTCGAACGCAATATCGTTACACATTTTTGGAATCACTCCGAATCTACCAAATATGGATTTTCACAAAGTGAAAGAGTATTCGGGGAAAAGAACCCGGAAGCCAGGCACTCCAGTCCCCATCCCCGGCAGCAAAACCTCGATGTGCAATCACGCTGACAACAACGGGAGAAAAAATTGTATTTCCATAGAAAACGAAAGCGACAGTAACGACTCTAGATTTAGTGCATTAGATGACGACGGGGCGGAACACTCAACTTGCAATAATGGACGGATGCGCTGGCAAACAAAAAGTAATGAGAAAGAGGATGACTGGGGGGATACTTCGAGAGATGAAAACCACAAAGTGCCTCAGAGAACATTTGACGGAGTGAATATCGAATGCTCCTCTCCTGAAAAGAGGGAATACTTGAATAATGTGCTGAGGAAGCTTGGTGGTGACGTTACGGAGAAGCCTTCTGTAATGCAGACAAAGAGTCGGCGAACAAAAAGTAACGAGAAGCAGAATGACTGGGGGGATTCCACAAGAGATGAAAACCACAAAGTGCCTCAAAGAACATTTGATGGAGTGAATATCGAATATTGCTATCCTGAAAGGAGGGATTATTTAAGTAATATGTTAAAGAAGCTTGAAGTTGGGGAGAAGACTTCCGTAATGCAGACAAAGAGTCGGCGAACAAAAAGTAATGAGAAAGAGGATGACTGGGGGGATTCCACGAGAGATGAAATCCACAAAGTGCCTCAGAGAACATTTGACGGAGTGAATATCGAATGTTCCTCTCCTGAAAAGAGGGAATACTTGAATATTGTGCTGAGGAAGCTTGGTGGTGACGTTACGGAGAATCGTTCCATAATCCAGACGAAGAACAATCCGCGACTTTTGACCAAAGACAGAGAAAATCACCGTGCCTCGAATAGGCGTGGAAAAAGACATGTCGCCAGTTCACTTGCCGAACCATCCTCTCTCTCTCCTCTAGCCGAGGCAGTAGAACGCCAAAAACGTAACAAACCCCAACCTTTCAATGCATCATCCATCTCAGAGGGGAATCGCCGGGCTTGTGTTCAGAGCAACCGTAAAATAACAAGTCAAATGGAGAAGAACATGAGTCAGTTGGCAAAATATGGGGGTGGCAATATGATATCTCGTCGACGACAAGCACACTGCAACCGTGAAGAAGCCGGCGAAACAAAAACAACAAAAACACAGGTTGCATTGGATCAGAGATCGAAGGAAGTGTTCGGAAAACCGTACAGTCGACCACAGCAAATCCAAAATCACAATCATGTTGTAGAGGCCGGCTTATCACGTGATCAAAGGGAAAAATACAGCGCTGAATCAATAGAGAAGACTAAGAAGAATAGCGCAACAGCCATACACGATTGCAACAGTCCTCATATTTCCGAGAGTAAGACTCCCGTGAAAGTGGATAACAATGTTATCGATGTCGATGAACACATGGAGGTCGAGAGCACTTCGTCAATGCAAGATTACAGCGACTTCACTTCGGGGAGAAAGCGGAAGTTAGAGAAAAACAGTTACGATGACACTGACAACAGTTTGGAAATCCAAGCGGCGTTGCAAAGCTGTAATGAATACGCGACACCGTCACCAGAAAAATCTAGACTCCCCCATGAGACGATTGATGCAAGCGACAAAGGATGCTTTGCCAGAATAGGGGAATTGAAGTTTCAAAGGGCCACCGAACGCCCGGGCAGGGCAAGACGACCGTATGGGCACAACAAATGTGAGTACTGCAAACCCTGCGATAATTCGCGTATTTTTGGTATGGCTCGCACCGTTCTGACAATAATAGTTACTATTTTCCGTTTGCCTCAAACTGGATTAACCGTCGTGTTGGTGATTACACTTTGCAGCATCGAAGGGAAAGCAAGGAGCTCTTTTCGCTGCACGTTTCCGAAAAGAAAAAGCAGAGGATATCGATTCAGACTCTGGCAGTAGTGCTGGATCAAGGCACAGGAATGGGAATGACGCAACAAAAAGGGTTTGTCATTAAAATCACAAAAAAAGTGTGATATTGAACAACATTTTACATTTTTTGTCCACGTATGTGGNTGTGACCAACGACACTATGCGTAGATTGAACAAGAACGGTATGATTCAATCCACGCCTACCGATTTGTTATTGAGGGACGATGACGTCTGGAAGGCTGAGGGCCACTTGGACGGTAAGGATTTAGTGTTTCATGCTTCACCTGAATACTCGCATGAATACTAGTTCCTAGAGTCTCACCAATAAATGCTGTGCGAAACTGTTACATTTCATTGTTCAGACACAAAACAATCAAGCCATGGTAATCAATACAAATCTACACCAGTCAAGACTACACCCATTGAATCAAATCAATTTGAAGTCAGAGTAACAAGAAGCAGAAGCAGAAAAAAGAAAACACCTAGAGAAGGAAGGAACGAAGAAAATGCGATTACAATCGACGACAGCAGTAGCGAAGATGACGATGATTTGATGGATGAGATCAACGACCATGAAAAGATTAATGATGACATGGAATTTGTTCTAACCGAACAAATACGCGATCGGAGAGAGACCGACGATACTAACATGGTTGATGAGGTGGGTTCACAATTTTGAATCATACTCGAAAATATTTCAGACTAAATTTGACTCCTCTTTCTTGTTGTACTCTATTTTGCAGCCAATATCTGGGACTCGGCCGAAGAGATGGGCACCAGGTGACGCGCTCAAAATCGATGCCGCACGTATTGCAATTGGCAAAAAAATCTTTCGATCCAATTGTGAACTTCGATTACAATTATCAACTTCCCGCCCCTACATCATGTTTTGTTTTTCAAATTCAGAGGGCGTTCCGATACAACATCAGTGTTACATTTACGGTAAAAATCGGGGAGATCTGCAGGATGTCAAATATTTCATACCAGCGGATACAAATGAAGGGTCAAGTGACGGCGTGGATGATATCGACGATAGTATGGCCTTCATTTTGTTTCGCATTCGGCCGAATGATTACAACAAACTTGACCAGTACAATAATTCATATGAGCAGGGTGATGACGAGTCTAATACCAATGACAGCATGGGCAAACGATATATTGCAGTGGAGGCTCGAGATGTGGATGATTTCAGGGCCATGCTGTACAGTTTGAGAGAACACGATATAATTGGAAGTTTTATGAAAGAAGGAGAAATCGAGTTCTACGATCTGAACGAATTCAATTATACTTTGGCAAAAGACAGTATGAAGGAGAGGCAAATGCGACTAGAAAGTGCGAAGAAAATCCAAATCGCTGCTAGAGACAAAAATAAGTCGGACGGAAATAATCCACTCTGTTTCGTTTTTCCTTTTGAGATAGAAGAGGAAATTCTTTCACAACTAGCCGACGGCCTGACAGAATTGAGCGGCAATACTATGGGGTTGGACATTGATATGGGTCCTCGAGAGGAAGACTCTACAGAGCGACAGGGCGGTGAAGAAGAAAGCAAGAAAGTTCGCAGAACTCATTACGTCACCATTCGCGAAGACGATGTCGAGCGCCTCAATCCAATGGAGTTTTTGAACGACTCCCTTGTTGACTTTTGGATGCGATGGTAAGAATGAAGTAGATATTTTTTATTTTTCTAGTGAAATTCTCATGATGCATGTCTTCTTCGTTGGACTGATTAGGATAAGTCGGGGAGAAAGCCAAAAGCAGAACTCCCCCGTCCACTTCTTTACTTCTCACTTTATGTCAACTCTCAAAGATGACGGACCAGAAGCAGTGTCGTCATGGACTGCTAAGAAAAACATCAACATTTTCAGCAAAAAGATTATCTTTGTCCCCGTCAATGCAGACTTGCATTGGTCACTTTGTGCAGTTATCAACCCCGGACTTGTTTGTGCAGACGCAAATTTTGACGTCAGTGAGCGATGGGAGTGCCATGACGCAGCGTGGTGAGAATACTTCGTTTTATTCGAAAATGATATCAAGAACACGAAAACCACAACATCACGTTGGTTAACATTCACAATTTATCTTCTCGCGCAGTATTTTATTTTTTGATTCATTGAAGATGCATCAAAAAGAAAGGGTAGCATTCAATATTCGCAAATGGCTAAATTATGAGTGGAATCGCGTGACTAAGAAAACGAATAAGAATCCATATCGAGTCTTTGATAAATCGTCAATGCGACTCTACACCCCCAAAAGTGAGTTTGGTACACTCGAACAACGTTTGCTTTTTTTCTATCGACTTCTCAACTGGAAATCTGCTCAATCTTAGTTCCTTATCAGACCAATAGTTGTGATTGTGGTGTGTTTGTATGCAGGTATGCCTATGGCTTATATTTGCTTCGAAATCAAAAGTTTACAGTTGAAGACCAGAACGACAATTTCAGAAAAGCAATTACGGACAATCCTGCATTCCAATTCGACATGGCCGATATCGCTCGCATCCGCGAGGAAATGCGAACTTTGATCGGTAAGTTGTCTAAGGAATATCATAAGGTGAAACAAGCCTCGAAGATAGCAAGAATCAAGGCCAAACGAGAGGGGAAGAATGAGAAATCGGGGGCTACATCATTAGATGATGTGGTCAATCCAACTTCAGGTTCTGATGTTGAGGATAAGCCACAGGCCATATCAACGTTATCGGATGACACAGACAAGTTGGAGAGGGTTGCAACTCCTCCAAAAGTGGACTTGAATACTGGCGGTGACAATGTGATAAATACAGATTGTGCAATGGAAGAGTATGAAAACTTGGCCTCCCCTAGCAGGCTTTTTTCATCACCTTCATCTTTGGAATGCAATTTGGATTGCGAAGCCGCAGTCGAGAGCACGACAGCACATTTTGTGCCTTCGCCTTCCAAGAGTGAGAGAAAAATAGATGATGATGTCATGGTCATCAGAAGCAGCATCGTGGAGGAGGAGGGCCATTCTGCGACGCCTGATAAGAACTGTACGAAAGAAGGTGACGACTTGGTTGATAGCGAGAGTAATAATCATTTTTCGCTATCGCCAGATTTACTTGCACATTCGCAGGAGTCGGGGATTTCTCGAACTCAAGCTCTTTGATCTGCAAAACAATCATTTCCTGATATGCTATGATAACACGCTATTAAATGGGTTCGTTTGCAGGTTTACTCTGAATGTAGAAGTAATTTTTTTAGTCACGGTTGTGACACGTGGTTGATCAGGCAGATCAATATTGATTTCAATACCCGTGCCTGAAGCTTGTTGCCACCCAAAATCGTCAGGATCCGCATCAGAAGTTTCACCACCTCGAAGTTTTTCAAGCAAGTACTTCTATTTTATTTCACCTCTTACGTCTCCTATCTCATTCCTTTTATATAAATGCTCGAAAAATTTTCAAATTTTCTGCATCGATATACTTCATTCAAATACGCCATATATGCAGAGTACGCGCTTGCGGACTGATCAGGAAATGAATAAGATGTCGCAATTGTAACTAGGAGTAGAAAAGCTAACATGTCCACGCAGCGACGATGTACTTCACCATGAGAGCGTCCAGCAATTGCTTTGTTCTTTAGGTTTATGTTTCCCTTCTCGAGACGGATGGTTTCGGAAAATCAGACCTCATGAGCAATATCATTTGATTGATAGCGTTCTATGGTAACTACCTTCATCATACGTCGTATGAATGTTGACATTCAGTCGATAGTTATTGATATCACACTAATGCCTGCGCATCACCACCGCGGGCATACGAAATGCTGCACGCTCAGCCACAAAAATGCATTCAAAATGTGAATACAAAATGCATCATCATGCAATGTCCAAAAATATCCTCCTCATTCTTCCTCTCTCTATCCCCGACTGTGACAGATTCAATAGTAGCCTTGACGATTTCAACCACCAAATTACAACCCCCCCAGCCCATCACTCATCACTTGGCATAAGCCCCCACAAACTCCACCACCCCCGTCTTGGTATTCATCCTAGTCTTCTTAATCTGCCTCAATTGCTTCTTATTCATCGCCTTCATCGTCTTCCCCACCCTCTCCACATTCAACGTCTGCATACTCCTCTTGGCATTCTCGTATTCGTTCTCCATCCTCCTCTTCTCGTTCTCCAATCTCCTCTCCTTCTTCTCCCGAATCAATCTCTTCTTCTCCTCGATCATTTCCTTCTGCGCCTCCTTCACTTGACGTTTGAGCCGTCGTTCCTCCTCCTTGGCCTCCCACGATTTGGATCGTCCGTTGATTTTATTGGAGGTGATGAGGGAGGATGCCCGTTTTTGGGGGCGAAGCTTCCAGGGCCGGTTGGAGGTGTTGCGGCCGGAGATTTTGAGTTCGGCCGCGCGGGTGGGGGAGAGGATGTTGCCGTTGAGGGATTGGTTGGGTGTGCTTATCGGGTTGGTGGTGGTTCGGGGCATGTTTGTGATGGATCTCGTTATGTATATTGTTTTTTGTTTTATTTTTGAGTGTGTTTCTTCGTGTGTGGGTTTGTGTATGTTTTGTGTTTGTGTTGTATGGTCTCGTCGGATTGTCTTGCAGAGTTTTGTGAATTGATTGGCAGAGAATTGTATGACGCAGCAGTAAGTACTATACTCTATCTCTATGTTGCAATTGGAATGTACGGCTTTTATTTCTGCGTTGTATTGTTTGGAAGTCTTTTTGGACGGCGTCGTGATAATTTTTGGCGGCGATTTTAAATTCTCAAGTGGAAGGGTAAAATTCTGTGCACTGCCGAATAATGATACAGTATCGCAGCAGATTCTCTGATATGTCGATTTGATGCTAATTCAACAAATTGAATGACTCTGTTGGGATGCGGCTTGACTTCTTCACGACGAGACGATTATTTGGTCATTAGAGGTGATTGAAGGGGTGGGACGTGAGTGATGTGTGCAAGGAATGTTTTACCTAGATAATTATTGTTCTCTGCCTGCAGTTACTGTAGTTCTCTGAGAACAAAACGAGATTTATAGTACCATAGACAGCGGAACGGATTGGGGGTCAGAGAGAATGAATAGGCGTTGTTGTCCCTTGCCTGCGAGGCAGTGCTGCCACACAACTTTTTTCTCTCGTTGAAAGAGAGAGAGAGAAGTGCCTGATCTACGGAGAGTGAGCGCGACTTTCTTCAATTTAAACTCTCTTTCTCTAGAGAGGTATTTTTGTGGCTGTGGCTTCATGGAATCTTGGAAATATCGTTATTGAGATTCCTTATTCTAAACACTTTGGCACGACATTTTATTCTTAGATCTCAATAGACAAAGACGAAGCCCACGAGCATAATACGGCTTACTCTATTGACGTTTGATGTAGGTGAGCGTAGGCCTGCTCACATGAAAGCCACCCATCAAAGCACAATCTCTTTATCATAATTTTTATATAACGTCACATCAATAATCCCATCAACACTTACGACGTTGCCACCATGAACGTCGACCAACAAGACCAAACGAACGGCACCAAGGCCAAGAGACAGCGCACCGTCGAGAGGGGCAGATACCGTCCGTCGAGAGAGGATTCCGGTAAGTCTCGGAGATGTACGAACCCGGTGTTGATCTGAACCCACGTGATGGATGTTTGACAACAGCACGTGGATCAAACCATTGTATGGACATCGCCGAGAGAGAATGTTCACTTTGGCGCTTCTTCCATTCTGATTCAGCGAGGATGGCGAAAGCGGAAATGTATGGCGAGCTCTTGGAACCGTCGTCGGAACCGCGAGAGCGGATTGCCCACGGAGTGACCTCCTTGTGTCATGTGCACTGAACTAAATTGATACATTTATTGATGAAGTGCATTTTGCTTGGACCCAGATATTCGCAGTTTGTTCTGCTGTCCGATGTATGTTTTTTCAACTTGTTCGCTCTCCAGCTGAATTCTCATTTGGATGGTCTGTTTGATAGCAATAAGAGTATGTTTTATCCATTTTTGCTACTGGCTTGTTGGCCTGTTTGGCCATCTATACTTCGATTCGACTCGGAATTTCATTAGCTTCGTTTGTTGAATATTTGAAAAGAGTGTGAATGATGAAAAGAAATGTTGGAGAGCCCTTGGCATTGTTGCCGGAACCGCGAAAGCGGATTGCCCTCCGTGCAGCGGCCTTGCTGGCTTGGATCCACAATGGCAGTTTGTTCTGCTGTCTGACACTATCTTTTCTTGTTTCTTTTGGGAGAAACCTACAATATATCATCTGGACTTTTTGGAAATTCTATCCTTTGCAATTTTGTAACTGTTTCCTCTCATTAATCAGTACTCTCTCACACTTCAACAATACTTTCAGTGAACTTCGACCCAACCGCCCTCAACCTCCCCCCCAACTGGTCCCTAACCTCCTTCTCCACCCTCAAAGGCTGAGCCTGCAAAGTCCCCCAACCCCAACTGCAATCCATGCTCACCTCCCTCCAACTGGGAGACGGCCAAAACCTCGGCACGGCCTCCGGAAAAATCGCCCTCGACTGCTCCGTCCGAAAAACGCGGCAGGGACACGTCTGCATCAGCACCACCGACTTTTTCTTCCCCCTGGTCGATAGTCCGTACTTGCAGGGGAGGATCGGAGCCGCGAACGTTCTCAGCGATTTATACGCCGAAGGGGTGGGGGACTGCGATTTCGTCTTGATGTTGTTGGCGGCCTGCAGGGATATGGAGGAGAAGGAGAGGGAGATTTGCACGAGGGAGATGGTGAGGGGGTTCAACGACGCTTGTTTGGAGGCGGAGACGACGGTCACGGGGGGGCAGACGGTGTTGAATCCATGGCCTGTCATCGGGGGTGTCGCCACTACGATTTGTCGAGAGGGGGAGTATGTCAAGAGCGATGGGGCGAAGGCGGGGGATGTGGTCATATTGACGAAGCCGCTGGGGACGCAGGTGGCGGTGAATGTGCATGAGTGGAGGGTGAGGAAGACGGCCAAGTGGATGGAGTTGAGCAAGAGGAAGATTCTTTCGGTGGAGGAGGCGGAGGATATGGTGAGATCGTGTCTGGTGGATTTCTTATTTTAATTGTTATTCCCCCACTCAATACTGCTGTATGCCCTCGACCGTTCAAATGATCAGATGCATGCGGCAGTGTGCTCCATGGCCCGTCTCAACCGCCATGCCGGCTCCCTCATGCGAAAACACCATGCCCACGCCGGAACCGACGTCACCGGCTTCGGAATCCTTGGCCACGCTCAAAACCTCATGGACAATCAATGCGCGCCGGTCGGGATGGAGATCCACACCCTTCCCTGTATCGCCAACACGGCCAAGGTCGAGAAGAGCGGTGTTTTGGACTTTCGACTGGTCAAGGGGTATAGTGCCGAGACATCGGGGGGTTTGATGATTTGTATGAAGGAGGAGGATGCTCTGGCGTACTGTAAAGAAATCGAGGAAATAGACGGGGAGCCGGCGTGGATTATTGGCAAGGTCGTAGAAGATTCGGAGAGGAAGGCGAAATTACTGGATAATTTGGAGATATTGGAAGTGCCATCGGATAGGTAGCATTAGTATTAGATTCCGAAGGTGGAGGAGTTCACTTGGAACGATCCCGGTGTTGGAGTCTTGTTCATGCGAGATAGTCTATCTTTCGTAATGACGAAATCTTCCTTCAACATCATGATTTGATGCTGGGGCGATTTCCGACGTTGAAGGATTAGACCATACTGCGATGCATGCTGCCTCTATGTTGAGCTATGCACCAGTGGTAGCAGCAGTGGAATGCCCGAACAGAAGAGAGAGGATTGCAGTCTCTTCTTAATGTCGTGGCTCGGAACAGTTTATCTCGTGAAGATCGTTACAACGTTGCGTTGTTGAAAGGGAACATTGACCTACCATAACATCCCAAGTTGCCGTTGAAGTTTGTTGTAAAATATTGAAGTTAACAAGAAAAGTAGAATAGAGACTAACATAGACATAAAACATAATTAAATGTCAAGAAGTCAAATGATTGCATTGTCTTATAGACATCATAGGTTGAAGAGTTCATCAAGCGAAGAATCTTAGTGTTTCTTTTTAGGAAGGGAACACATTGCCCTGGTACAACCGATTACACGGCAAAACTTGAGTTCTTTTTGAACCCCAAATGTTTGCCAAGGCTCAAAACAGAGTGATAAGCAAAAAAAGAAAATAGACAAAATACTAATTCGTTAAATATGAAATATCAATTGAATCAACAATCACCTAGTGAATTAAAATTCACAATGCTTTTCTAGAGGGCCAAAACAATAAAGGTACATATGGGGAAATAATATGCATTGGCGCGAAGAGCAACAAATCAGAAAGCTGAATCAAATTAGCCATTCACAGACAAAAAAATGCAATTGAAAAGAATGCAAAGGATGGATCAGTATTTAATCAATCAAACAATTGACATCAGGTGTGAAGAGCAACTGATGAAAAGAAATGTAACAAAACAGAGATGACTAAGGCAAAAATTTACAAATGAGGTAAATCAAATTCAACAATGAACAAATACAGTGGATGATGACCAAACTCAATCAAATTCTTTTGAATTGGTAATCAGGCAAATCAGATTAGGAAAATCCCAACACAAAGCTGGACTATACCAACCTTTGGAAGGCCACCACTGCAAAATTGGATTCAAACCAGATGATGAAGCCCAAGATTCAATGTTCCCAACGGAACTGGATTTGGTTTGCAACACCTTCATAAAGTTACGATGCACTGAGATCACACACATTACCATCCTTCACAGCCTATAATGAACTCAGCTATAGTAATCAAGGCACAGGTCCCCAATAAAGAAGGTTGATATTGAGTCATGCATTCAGCACAAAATTTAATGCATAATTTAAGTTCAAAAGTCATCAAAAAAGTCAGATGAAATTGGCACAACCTGTCTGAAGAAGTAACATTGTGTGACTTCCACCTATCCATCCACCAGAACTTATGATTTGTGAGAATGAAAACACAATGCCAATTTTCAATAATACCAATCCAAAGTGGCAATGTTTGAATTTTCTCAGAAAAAGAAATTTTGACCCCAGCACTTCCCAAATTATGCTTAACATTAAGTTGCCACCAGCCCCTGTACAACAGGTACATGTTCCAAATGGACTCAACAAAACCAAGTTGAGGACTGAATATTTCAGTATCATATTAGCTTAGGGTATTAAAATAGTCAAATAGTATGACAAGATACATTGAATCAAAGGAAAATTTACAAGAGCTGTACTATCTATTCAGCCAACAATGTCAATGCTTATACAATTCAAGTTTAATCCATGGACTACGAATGGGTTATTAGCAAGGTATTATTCAAGGAAGAGATTCAAGGAAGGAAAATAAATTTGGACATCCTAAACAAGGAATCAGATGATTTGACAAAATGAGAAGCATTGGAAAATAAACACAATAGATATAAAAAGGGAAAATGAAGCAGCTCTGGCAACTGACAATGAAAAAGCGCCACTTTGTTGGGGACATTAGGATAATGCTACTGAATAGAACATGACCAAATGCCCAGTAAACTATAGACTTAACTAGCTCTTGATGAAATAAAGAAGAAAAAGGCAGAACTTGAGGTTGCCAATATGGACAATTCTGATGAACAAGTATTATCACATTTGGTAGACAATGATCTACATATACCAGAAAATGAAATCTACCCAAGTAAGTAAAGGTATTGACACAAAGGATGAAAATGACAAAAAATGTATACAAAATGTAAAATCAAGGAATTATGTTTAGAGTTTTGAGCAATCACATTCTTCATATCAAAAAAAGCGTTGACAACAACTAATGTGCTTGAAGGCCTGAATTTGGAGCAAGGAAGGGTATTGGACAACATAACTTGAGTATGGTTTGCATTCCAAAATCATTTGCTCAGACTGTATATCAAAAAATCAAACATAGTTATAAAAAGAACAAAACAACTCATCCAATGATCAAATATAAATAAAATCACCAATTAGCTAGTTGATTAGAGCACAGATCTAGAAGTCTAGAAGTGTCAAACACCAACAAAACCTAAGCTGATGATGATTTTTATGCATTAGATTGGCATTAATTCTAGATTGATTGAGTTAAGAGTTTAATTGATGATCAAAAAATCAAAAATTCTTTGGTTTTGTTTTTTGTCAAGTAGAAA
>JALLPE010001080.1:0-13163 GCA_036940025.1 Conticribra weissflogii | reverse complement strand
ATATACACCTCTCATTGATGATGATGACGATGTGTCTAAAACAGTTACATTCAAGAACAAAGATGTTGTTTGGCTTGTTGGGTTTAGTTCAAAGCATGTGATTGCTCACAGAGAGCACAAAAAGTTGGATGTCAGGTTGCAAGAAAGGCGCATTCAGCAAAGTGTCCAAGACCCAAAATTTAGCTACTGCTATGACAGATAGCACACATCAATCATGACTAATACTTGGTCAACTAATCTTCAAAGAAGAGAAAGTAAGTATTGTTTTTGAAAACAGCCAGTTGAGACCAACTACTCAGCATATATACACTATAATTGTTTTGGATACCATCATGTCAACAATAACAACAAAACATTTCAAGACCAAATTACTCACAAGGTAGTGTTGCTATTCATACTGGAATCTATGAAAATTCAAATCAATCAATGCATTTATACAGGTAATTAATTTGTTTTTTTCAACTTATTCACAAGCACAATTTTTCAACATGCCAATTTACTCATGTTGGTGATGCTAAGAATTGTGTATTCATCAAGAGTGTGATAATCATCTTGATGCCAGGTACAAATCTCCTTTGACTAGCAAAGATTATGCCTATTGGGTGGAAAAAATGCCACCAGCTAGTTGTTGTTGCCATCATGACTGATTTTGCACCATATTGGATGGAGAGAATTTTAAACTAAAAAATACAGTACAAAAGATGCAAGGAAATTTTGCTTCTTCATTGGTTAAAGCAATATCTACCCAAAGCAATGGCAAGCACTCATTTACAATAATTTTGGCATCTGATTATGATTATGTGGGTAATCGAAATTATGATTATTTGGGGTGTTTGTGTTGAAGTTCAAATCAATCCAATATTTGGAGTAGAAATGGAACATAACTAAATATCTCCACTATAGTTTCAAGTTTATTTATTATTCCTTTGTCTCACTATCAAATTGAGTTGACAGAAAGAACAAAGCTGTTCTATTGGATTGCTTCCACAGCCTGAAAGGTCATAAAAACAAACAGTATGAGACATACTAGAGTGGAATAAAATAGAAGTTGTCGATTTCATTGCTTTTTGTTGTTGCTGTGCATAATATATATGTATTTTTATTTTTAATAATATATGAAAAAGCTATTTTCACTCAGTGAGGAGTCATATTATATGAGGTCATTCATAGAAAGTCATTCATTAGGTCATATTATTTTTATCATGAATCTGTATTGATTCGTCAAAGTTTCAGGGTCATTATTTTACCGTTTTCATGGTATCCTTCGATATTATTAATTACCGTCTGATCCAGAGGTAAGAATAAATTGTACGATACTTAATAAAAAATGTAAAAAAATACGAAATTATTATTTATTATGGTACCATACGGTAATATTCCAGCACTATTATTTCAATCTCTCCATTTTATTGTTATCTTCTTACAGTACGATTTAAATGCACTTGTATTGTACCCTCGACCAAAAGAAATAATCTTTCCACAGATCCGCCGTGGTTAGAAATAATGTTTTCCACGCAACAAGTTATCACCCTCCCACCGCAACAATAAATACCCACCAATCTCAAGATATCATGGATGTATCGTGTCGTTTCCACTATTCTCTTGAGAGTGCATAATTCAAACCATAAAATCACGACCGCTCGCTTCACCCTGTCATTGATCTACATTACTGAGCGAGCATTTTCGCCGCTTGGCTTTCCGCCAATGGCAAGATGCGGTTAAAATGCATTATACCCCAGCGGCCGCTGTCACGCCACTCCAAAGGCATCTTGCTAGCGTTATTATCATGTTGCTTTGCGTACACGGCAATATCGAAAACTTCCTTCAGTATAACAGATGAATTGGATCCGGTCGGCTACCCACGCGTTCTTCAGACTGGTGTAATGTCTGACAAAGGTCCACCCCTTAAAATGGAACGCAGCCAGGTGGAAGGAGGAAAAAAGGATGAAATAAATGATCCAAATGCTCCAAAGCGTGCGATTGCACTAATTTCATTTGGTGAAATGGCAGCAGAAGGGACTTTGTTGGAACGATGCATTTTGTCCATTCGTCGTCGTGGGGAATTCGATGGAAAAGTAGTTGTCATTACTGATGCCCCAAAAGAGAGATATGATGGAGAATTTGATGATAACGTATTCGTTTTGAAAGCAAAGGAGGAAGATATATTATATGATTACTTCGACTCTCGTGAGTGTTATTGTCCTCCTATATTGTTTTATGTCATGGACCGACGACCGACTGGCTTTTACACGATTATTGCTTCTTTCCTTGAACTACCAGCTCGTATGAAATATAAACGCTTCAAAACTCTCCTCATTGATTACATTTCCTATGGTGAGTATCATTGACGATACATGATTTTTTTTATATTCATTTTTCTCGCGTTTAATATTTGGGGTGTAATTTTTTCTAAAGTGCCTGAGCTTGATGACGTCGAGTTCATTTATTACATGGACATCGACTCGATGTGTGGGTCATCATTTACAGCAATGGCGAGAGAACTCGACAAAAAATATGGCACTGAGAGTGGCACTCAGCTGCTGCCGACGATTTACATGTTCAGGGGAACACAAACGTCCAAATTTCCACTCAACAGTGGTTTTATTGTCATCAATCGGTTTAAATCCAAACCCTGTCTTGACAAATGGAGGGAGGAAATGGACGAACACCCCGACGTGTTCTTTGACCAATCAATACTCAATGAACTCCTTAATGTGAAGTATGACGATCGTACTTGCTACATGTTTCCCATGAACCATGCAAAGTTTGTGACATACCCTGAGAGTGACCGCAAGCTGAGAGCTTACTTGAATCTTGGGAAATTCTCACCTTTGATTCATATTTTCAACTCATGCTACGCGAATCAAATTAGTGATAAAATTACGGAAGAATTTGTTGCGAACGTGCTACAGTTAACGGGGGAAGAGAAGGCTCAACACAAGTACGGCAAAGAAATCATCAGAGCAAAGGCTGAGCGAAGAGAGTATTGAAACTCGTGTTGCCTGGTTTTCTATGTATAAACTAAAAATGATTCTGGATATATGCAATACACTTCGAAGAATCGTCTTGATCTAGCCAAAATGACGCTATTGTGGAGAGCTTGAACAGCTGTTGTTGACGTGACTGTCTCTTTCCCGACTGCATGTAGACACTCCACTACTAACAGTAGGTAATTATGTGGTCAGTAAGGTCTTCACATTATTTAGTAGAAGAGCATTCTAGGTAGACCCTTACATCATAGAATATTACTATTCTGTCTTGGAGATGTATGGAGAGCAAGAAAGAGCTGAATGTAGCCATTACTCTCCTCGGACAGGACCGTACTACCAACTTTCAATGATTTTCCAATATCATACCATTGGCACACTTTCTACTGCAGTGTAAATTAATCAAATATAGAGTGTTTGCATTAATGAATTTTCCCGATATCACATTCTGGTTTATTTCTAATTTACTCAAACTTTTGTTTAGACCGGAAGTCCATGTGAACACATCACAGCAAAGCCAATCACAAAGCTGCATTCATACAAAAAATTCTCTGATTGCATGCTCTTTAATGTGTTTTAAATGTTCAGAACTATCGCATTCTAAGTGTAAAAAAAAACTCAGATTGCTATTTGTATAATGGAACACTTGAAGGAGAACAAAAATTCAAGTTATTTCAATCCAAGGTTATGACTTGATATTTTAGGAGTGATGGAAGGAATATAACATGTGTTTCTACATTTTCAAGTCTTTTTCAACAAATACTTCAGGTGCTACTCCATTACAGTTTTTGGCCTGTAATTCTTCCCGGTGACGAGAAAAATTATACTTTATTTGGGTCCGCATCAATCGCTTCCTTACTCCTTAGCAGTGTCATTAGCCACGGTCCATTTCTTTTTATCAGCAACGATCACTGCTTTCCCAAATTTATGTTCACGCCTCTCTTCTTTTGAAAGATCAAGTACATAGCACACGAATTTATACATAATCTTTGGATCCATTCGTTTAGCAAAGCACGAATTGAATATATGTATCAAAGGAGAGTAATCCTTATCTCGGATCATCTTTTCCAAGGCGCCATCACCTGCAGGAAAGGTAACATATTTATCTCGATGCATTCCGACTAGATTGCAATTGTGTTTCTTCTCATCTCGCTTTATTTCGTTCAGAGTTAACTGGTCAAATTTGAAGAAAGGATGCTCATCAATTTCGTCTCTCCATGCTTCGAGGCAGCGACCAGAAGTATGACGGTTGATTATGATGAATCCACTGTTAACTTTGAACTTGCTACCATGTGGATCTTGGAACATGTGGAGTGATGGAGTGGCGTCTGGATCATTGTCAATTTTGTATTTTCCATGAAGTTCTTTCACAAAATCAATGAATGGAGCACCAAGCATCATATCTATATCTAGATAATACAACCAATCAATATTTTCCAACTTCGGGACTGCGTAGAAGTGATGAAAGTAATGAAGAAGTTGGAGAGAGAACACTCAAAGAATATGTGGGCGTGTTAAGTCTATCTTGTGCCGATAGAAAAACCTGTATCCTTACCGGTGTTAATGTAATCAATTACTAAGGTCTTGAAACGTTTGTATTTCATTCCATCTAACACGACGTATGTTGTAAGTTCAGTGTTCAATTGGAAACGGGAAAAGGTTGAAGGTGAAATTGGAAATAAAATTGCGACAATTTGAATACTTCGCCATTAGCACTCACCATCGGAGTAATAGCCGTAACGAATGTCGTCTTCCTCTGCTTGAAGTACAGTGACGTTTTCGTCGAATTCACCGGCATATCTATCCTTTGGAGCATCAGTAATGACGATTACTTGGCCATTGAATTTTCCGCGTCTGCGGATAGATAAAATGCATCGCTCGAGCAAGGTGCTTTCCGATGCTGCTTCTCCAAATGAAATTAGGGCAATGGCGCGATTTGAGTCGTCAAACTCTACTGTTGCAGTAGTATTTTCGCTTGATGATTCGTCCTTGCTGCTTGCCACGTCTACGCTTGATGAGTGGTCTTCTTTTGCTGGGTTTGGCTCGTCTGACGATTCATCGGCTATCACACGAAGGTAACGAGAAGAAGTGTTTATTTTCACAGGGTCTTTAACAGCATCGTGCTCGTCCTCTGTTACAATAGGAAGAAAAGATATCACGGCGTATGCAAAGATAAAGACGACGATTGTGGTGAAGGATTTCCTCGGACTGGCAAGGCCAGTCCGGGACGTTTTGTGAAATTGGCTTTTAATCATGTTTATTGCGTGTCCAGCTAGCTGGTGGTTAATATTGACTAATAATTCAATAATCTGAAGTCCGATTGTAATAATGCCTCTTTCAAATTGCTCGTTCAAAACATTACATTCATGGTAATGGCATGATAATGATATAGTATCCCAACTACCACCTCTTATTTTTTAAAATTTATGGTTGTCTGATTTTTTTGTTTTACTGTGTTTTTGAGGTGACCAGGCACTGGACATTTCAGACATTTTCTCGACAAAACATCCTGCCAACACTGTACGAAGGAATTTAATAAATTGCTCGACAAGTGTTATTTTTACAAACACATGGGAAACTTAGGCTTCGCATGGTATTATTGTTTTGAAGCCTCTTTGACATAAAATAATGATAAGAGGGAAAAAAATTATTCCAGTACACATGTGTGCTCACACCACCGCACACACCACACCACACCACAGGACAGCACAGGACCGCACACATCAGCTTATCTCATCATCATCGACAACTCTAGGCGATCATCAAAACGTAGTCAACAAAGCTAGCCTCCCTTGGTCTTCAAAAAGAATATCGCTGGTGAACATTCGAGGTGGTTCGGCGCTAAAATCAGTGGAAGATTTTTTAAACAATTTGTAACGTACTACCTGCCAACTTTTTTGAGGAGAAATGGCGGGTACTGCCCTTGTCGTTGGATCCGGTGTGTTCGGTAAGAAGTCTGTAGGATTACGATTTCCATTTCAGTCTTTATTTCGATGTTTTCTCTGCCTCCTCTTCAAAATGTTGATGCTTATTTTGAAGACTTTCCTTCATTGACATTGAACAAAATCTTCGTTTCTCGTTTTATCTTTAAAATGGGGATGACTGGAAGGGTTGCGAACAGCGCTAGAACTTCTGAAAAGAAAAATCAACGTCTGTCTTCTATCGCCCCATCCGCCCCTACACCCATCAACTTGCTCCATGGGAGCAGGAGGTCTATGGATGCCGTTCCATTGCGATGATGATCGCACAGACAGATGGTCGTTTGAGACGCTGGATGAGATTCTAAAATTTGTGTCCGAGAAAAATGGTTCCGTCGATAGACCCCTTGTGGAATTGTTGCCTGCGGTTTCATTTCGCAGGGACGCAAAGTCAAAAGTGCCGGAGTGGGCGTTGGGTGATAGCAGTAAAAAACTCGGTTTTCAATATATTTCAATGGAAGCGCTTTATGAAGAAAGCAAAATTCGTGGTTTCCGCCTACCGAAGAGAGAGATTGCGGATAAGGCTTCTTATTCTCATGCATGGCTGTTTCAAACTCCTATCGTTGACTCACCTAGAATGTTGACGGTAAAAACCTTTCATTTACCTTTTGTGCGGTCAATTTCATCATTCACTCCACGCTTACAACTCATTATATATCCTTATCTTCAAAACTGTATTTTTGTAGCATATGTTAGATGAGATCAAATCTAACCAACATACTAAATTAGTCAATGTTGAGACTGGAAAATATTACTCAAACTTGGATGAGATGGTCGATGAAGCAAAAATACTCGGATGCGATATTCTCGTCAATTGCACTGGTTTGGGATCACAGAAATTATGTAACGACAACTCCATGATAGGGGCAAGGGGGGTTCTCATGCAATACGACCGCACATCGTGCATTTGGGATGGCCATCACGAAGAAAGCGACTGTGTTACAGACGCTTCGTTACAAGATTCTGTCATTATGATTGAAAGCCCACCATATGGAAGCGAAACACACCCTTGCTACATGATTCCTCGGGGAGATATCATCGCTGTTGGGGGAACGTACTTGGAAGGGGATGGTGAGACAAATGTGCGATCGGAGGAGAGAGACAAAATCTTGAAAAATGCACGAGTGATGGGCATTGATACAGAAAAGTCTAGACCTATTGGGAACTGGGTTGGATATCGGTAAGATCTCAAATTTTTTGCAAGTGTATCGTTCCAGAAAATGATGTTTGTATTAATATTTTTGGTCGTTAAATAGCCCTTATCGCCCTTCCGTCCGTCTGGAGCAAGATGGAAATGTTGGGGTCAGTCAAGGGGTGAAAATTGTGCACAATTACGGAGCAGGAGGAAGGTAAGATAATTCCATTCAAAAGTCAGTGATAATGGTTCGTGCGTGTGTCATGTGTCATGAAAGTTGACTGAACAACAACTTTGTCGCTGTGGTGCTGCAAAACAGCGGTTGGACCATTTTCTACGGAGCTGCGAAAGAAGCGGCAGATTTAGTCGAATCAATCGTACAATATTAAAATTTCCTGAATGTCACATTTACATAGAAAAAGTAACCAATAAAATAGTTCCTTACGACATGCCAAACTGAGATAATTATTGATTTCAATACAAACATATTTGATCGGTTCGAAAATTGTCAAGGTAACAACGGTTCTTCTGGTGTATTTTTATCGAAATTGACCAAACTGAGATTGTCCGCCCATCATATTGTTCATTCCACCCATGTTCCCTGGCATATTTCCTTGGTTCATCATGTAGTTGTTGCTTCCTCCCATCATACCGCCTTGTTGACCACCCATCATAGAGTTGCCCTGATTCATCATGTTACCACCGCCTCCCATCATATTGTTACCTTGTTGCATGCCCATACCGCCTTGCATGCCCATACCGCCTTGCATGCCCATTCCGGCACCCATTCCTTGAATACTTCCTCCACCCATCATTTGATAGTTCATCATCTGGTTTTGCATTCCTCCATTCATGCCACCTTGCATTCCTGCCATCATAGAGTTTTGCATCATACTTTGTCGCTGCTGCTGTGGTTGCCCACCCATCATTTGATTTTGCGTCATTCCAAGTTGTTGCTGTCCTCCCATCATGCGGTTTTGCATCATGCCCTGCTGATGATGTCCTCCCATCATTTGATTTCCTCCCATGGGTGGAGCCATCAAAGAAATGTTCTTTGCACCTACATCACCAGTAACTCCAGATCCCATGACAGGTTGGCTTCAGAGGCGTGTGATAGGTGAGGAAAAGATGAAAATGAGGAAGGAATTGTAAATGAAATGGAAGCCCCTTACCTCATGCCCACACTCAAACCACCCGACATGCCATCGACACTTGAAAACGCCATTTTTTCACCAATTGATTCCTTCGACTTCTCGTCTTTTTTGACATTTTTAGTCAGTCCATCAAGTGAAATGAGCTTGCTGAGAGGATCGGATGATTTCTCGGTGGCTTTCGAAGAGGAAGTATCGGCTCCTTCGAAGTCGCCAAAGTCATCGCCGTCATCCGCCGCGGGAGCTGCGGCAGCGACAGGGGAAGGAGCTGCAAGAGTTCCATTTAATCCCATGTTTCCGAAAGCATTGTTCATCGTGGCCATGTTTCCTCCCATTTGATTTCCGCCCATAGGCTGAGTTTGCTGCATGGCATTCATGGGTTGAGACGTCGACATGCCAAATGCATCGAAGGCTACGGGTTGAGTGGCAGGAGATGAAGCCGAGCTAAAAGCGTCGAACTCGACTGCCGTAGAGGGAGCAATTTGTTGGAAGTCTCCGAAATCGTCGTTTGCGTTGGATGGGGTTGCTGTTTGGAAGGCATCGAATTCGTCGTTGGTTGATTTAGCAGGCTCGGTCGGAGCGGTGTCGAAACTGAACAAGTCAATCTCGGGAGCCGGCGCTGACGTTATGATGAAACAGCATGAGAAATGTGTCAATAATATGAAATGGAAAATGCAAGTTGGAAAGCAATGAACACATACAGCTATGGAAACTCACCAGGTGCAACTACAGGCTTTTCTTTCTTTTTAATCTTCTTCACCTTAGCTGAAGACGACACCTTCTTCTCTTTCTTTGGCATGTCACTAACGACCGTAGCCGCAGGCACCGCCCTCGCAGGACTCTTCGCCGCCCCGGTGCTATCCACCCCACTCTCGCCATACCTCCCTGCGTAACCCCTATCGGCCCCGCTCGTAGCCCCGATCCCACTATCCCCATACCCCCTCGATCCCCCCGGCGTACTCCAGCCGGCATCGCTATTCCCATAGCCCGCATACTTCGACGCCCCTCCCCCGGCTCCTCCCGCGCCGCTACTCGCCGTAGTACCCCTCCCCGCAAACTTCTGCTTCAACTGCCTCGCCTTCATCCTCTCCTCCCTTATCCTCTCGTCGTCTCCCAACATCTCCACCAACTGCTTCGACTTCTCCCTCACGCCCAAACCCCTATCCACCGTTCCCTCGTAATAATTGAATCGGTCGAGGCTGCGGAGGAGGTGAGAGTGATTGCGGGCGTCGTCGACGCAGCGCTCGGATCCGTTTTTGACGAGGTGCTCGAGGAGGGTGAGGCCTTTGAAGATGACGCGCCAGGCAGCGGGGCGGGGGGTTTCGATGGCTTCCCACATGAGTTTGGTGACGATGAGGACTGGATGGGGTTGGGAATGGAGTGAGGAGGTTTTACGAACACGGTATGGTGAGAAGGTAATTTTTTTAAAAAAATGACTGAATCATGTCGAGTGGCTCGCAGGTGACGGCAAATAAAATACTTCACAAAAACTCAGCAAAACGGGCCAGAATATTACACTTCTCTAGATCGTCCAACATAATTCTAACACAAATCCCAATTAATAATAGGAGTAAAAACACACACTTCGTACTTACATCTCTCATAATCGAAGGTGTCCTGCGCAATCTCATTCATGAGAGTGGACGACGCCCCCCAATTTTTGTGAGAGAGAACTTCGTAGACACGTGCTTCCACATCCGTTTTGGGTTTGGCTTGGTTGAACCTGTTTTCTCCCAGAGAATCGTGGGTTACATAAAAGAAAGAGGGAGAGGAAGAAGACTATTTCGTTAGATGCAAAGTGCCACCAGGGAGCTGATTGAAGCTAATCGTGAAAGTTCCGGAGGGAACCATGCGGAAAAAGTGGTGTGCGCGAGATAGTAGTCAAACGGTCCCTTTCAACTGGTGCCTTCCAATCAAGTCCCACACTTTTCATTGCTAAGACTATCTATTGACGTTCATTTACTTTTTAGTGTCGATGGATCTATCAATGCCCATGTTATTGGGTCCGGCAAACAGAGCGAAGCATAGACAGGTGACCCCAACGAGCCTGGACCAGGACCGAAATCCTCGAGAAGCTGCATTGGCTAAGACCTCCCATCCCCGGGAGCACAACAAACAGGTAAACTACTTCGAGAGACTTACGCATCTTCGGCAAGGTTCCTGACTTTGTCGATGTTGAGATCCTTGATGAAATCCATGGTTGTTGCAAAAGTTGTCGAGATTCGTCATAAACCGACAAGACCAAAAAATATGAGTACGGTGGGTTGCGCTGGACGCTCATAAGCCACAGAGGGCGTTTCGGCGGGCGGTCGACATCGCCTCCCGTGTATTACTTACACTTGACCAGGTTTTTTCGTGTACATACTTATCGTATGATCTACGATACTATTATTTTTAACCGTTTCAAAATTCATAATAAATCCTCACATGATGTAAAAAAACTTTAATCCACAAGTCCTAACTCCTAAAATTTTCTTTCATTTTGACTTTTACGTGCAGGGTGAAATCTAAATCCAGACCAGCAAACACTCACATTTAATTGAGGCCAGATCTTTTTATCATTACGGATTATGCCATGATTTCATCAATCATGTTGACAGATGGTTTGCACCTCCTGATCATTTGTTTAGAAGCAACCTAAAATATATGTAAGATTTTCACCAATATTTATGTATGAATATTTATAATTGAACCTTTCTTCCAGTAACAGCAAACAAGGACAAGATATGCACATTTGCTGATCCCTATACCCCATTATTTATGATGATTAGAGAGGTAGAAAAGTGCAAAATAGGTTGAAAATTCAGTGCAGTCAGTATTTACACATTCTGAATTTTAGTTTTTTATTTTACAACCAAATGATCTTTCTTGTATTTTTAAAGTCCCCTCTAAATTTGTTATAAATGAGAGCTTCCAAAGACATGAACATATACTTCTTATAGCATTGTAATGTTTTCAAATATATGAATTTTGTAGCACACAGACTTGTATTCTGATTTCACTGGATTGCAGACCAAAATTCTTCACTATTTTAGCATTCACATTTAAATATTCAAGGCTTAAAATTCAAAACAATATGTGAAAAATGTGTTATACTACAGTCTAAAAGATTTGGGTGAGCTCCAACCACCCTCCCAAGCTCCCTTTTAACACATAGGTTAACCCATTGCCCTATTGGCTGCCAGCATGAAAAGACCCATTCAAATTACACACAAATCTATTCCCATGCTAATTATAGGATTCAAGTACATTTTTCATGATAGCTGCTTTGATGGATACTTGAAATATGTCCCATCAATCAATTTAATATTGCAGTATTGCATTGCTTGACATCCCACTGATGAATCCAAACAAACTCATGCTTGGATGCCACTTCCATAAGGAATATCATTTTCAGTGTTGCCTTGAATATTTGTCCTTCTACATTTTTCCTTGGGTATCCCTACTATTCAGCACCATGAAAGGAATAATTTGATTTGATGTGTCACTATATCACTATATGATCAGGAGTGAAATATTCATTTGGTGGAAATGAAAATTATTTGCAATTTGTTGTACTATCTCCCTAGTCAAGAATGATACTGTACTGCACAAAACTTCCCATCTTCAATTAATAGTGGTTTTACTCCTTGATTGGATGGTGACTGCAGGTGGGTGAGAAGTACAAGAATAAGATGGGTCATCAAGAAGTACTCATTGGCCCACTGCCACTGTCATATTTTCCCATTATTTGCTCAAGCTCATTCATGATCAACTTCTCCATATTCTCCATCTTTGTAACATATAACCTTACATAAAAGAATCACAAGTTTGGACATCTCTTTGGTTCATCTAAAAAATGATGTTATAAAATCTATTAGCAACTTCTTAAAATCCTTCCTTGTTGCCTACATTTGCAATAAGAGAAGGATGTGAGGCGGAATAACAATGAAATTTTGAGTATTTTTTTATGGTTCCATGAGTATTTGATGATGGCAAGTTTTTGAATGCCAGAAGTTATTTGGTTGAAAAATGATAGTGCCTGCTTGTAACCAGTTTTGTGTGGC
This sequence comes from Conticribra weissflogii, assembly GCA_036940025.1. Lineage (NCBI taxonomy): Eukaryota > Bacillariophyta > Thalassiosirophyceae > Thalassiosirales > Thalassiosiraceae > Conticribra > Conticribra weissflogii. The sequence continues at coordinate 866 of JALLPE010001080.1, read as the reverse complement.
ATACTCCTCAGGTGTGATGATAACAAAGTTGAGGTAAAACAGTCATGAAATATTTTAAAACTACATTAATCTACCTCATTGCCACCAGCCATGAAGTTTTTAACCAATCCATCAATCTACATCTTCCTTCTCGTAGTGCTTGAAGCCATCAAGCTGGAGAAATCAAAATTGAGATGTGAGATTACAAATGAGTGATTAGAACAATACAATCTAGCCACAACTGACACCAAATATTGATCCCTTGCTATTTCCTGGTCAATAGCACTCCTTTACAATTCCCATATTCCTCATTGTATGCAATCAAATTGACACAGTTGATGGTAACACAGTAGTTCCTGTATACGTATGACCACATGCACCCTTCCTTGAAGAATTGGAGCCCAAATCACCAGGGTTAATACCAAGCTTCTTGTATTCATCAGCACTATTGTTGATATCTATGGGGGGAAATAAATATTGTGAGCAGTTTGCAATTGTGAATATATATAACATAGTGAAACACAAAGTAACCTTGTGGATACCACAGAATAGCTTGCTTCTTCTGTTGCACCTAATGTTTATTGCCATTACCAACCCTCCATGTTTTTGTTACCTCCAGTACCAGCATTGTTGATATTGTTGTTTTGCTCATGAATGCTCAAAATACATGGGTTGGAGAATTTATACATCAACAAACACATGTGTGGGGTGACTCATGGATGGCACAAACATTCCAGAATGGCATAACAACGCTTTCCCAACTGATCTGATGTTGTCTTTAGACAATGCAAACAGAGAGTGTCCTCAACCCACATAATATTGTCTGCATAACAACCACAATTATGCTTGGTATGAGACATGAGATTCCATTTGCAAGCTAAAAAGGC
>JALLPE010001079.1:0-13182 GCA_036940025.1 Conticribra weissflogii | reverse complement strand
GCTCTTCCGATCTCCTTTACAAAGATGTGATAAATTAGCTGAGTTGTTACAGTCAAAAGGAGGAAATCAAATATAAAATCTGTCTAAAATTCACTTTTTTCTTGATTTTACAATTAATTGATATTCTTTTATCAATAGGGTTTGCACCAACTGATAGAATAGTTACCACATCAACAGGGTCAAATGTTACCATTCCAACATGCAACTTGAAGAATATTTTATTCTCTTTAATTCATGATGAAGAACTGATGAAAGAAGAAAACCTCATTACAAAATTTGATCAATTTATGTTGATATGTTCACATAGGGCAGGCATATAAAGTGATTTATTCAATTCCAAACAACTTTCTTAAATCATTTTTCATATTTTATGATAATTATCATTCTGACCTGTATCATTCTTTGGAAAGTGCTCCAATAATGTTTACTCTCATGAAAAAACATTTTAGAAACAAATAGTAAAGTTTGGACGTGTCATGGCTATGTCCCAAATTTATATCACCAGAAAGGAAACCTTCTACAATTTTGTTGTGATTGAAGCTGCAAGATCAACAAAATTTCCAAATTTCCTTTCTCAACAATGTTTCAGTTGTTAACAAATGCAATTGCATTCATTTTGCAGTTTTAGGGAAAGATATTGCTGAGACCATGGATTCACCTCATGATTGAAGATTCTGTTGAAAACAACCACCTGTGTGGACATTACAACATTCACATAATTATCTCTTGTGAATTCTAATTTCACCATTGTCTCAATATCATTATGACATATTGAAAGTTATAAAGGAATGTGAGCAAATGCAGACAAAGATGGAAGAATGGGAGTTAATTTGAAGCATTTAGTTGGTAGCATATTTTATGTAAGCAATATAATAATGTGCATTAAAATCCACGGTATAAATGATATGATTTCCTCTGAAGGGATCCAGTTGATCTGTTCCATCTGTGGACTGCATCCTCTTGATAAATTGCACACAACAAAACAGAAATTACTAAAAAAATAAAGGTGCTAGTGCAAGTACTGTGGCTTGCATATTTCAGTCATTTGACGTTTTTGTGAATTATTTGATTGAAAAAGAGGTTTGTTGAGCATTTTTCTCTGTTTGAACAAGAACAAACTATTTGATAACACGTTTTTCAAATAAAAAGAAAATGATGAATCTATGAATGTGGTCATTGTGCCAAATCTAAGTTTCATTCCATTTTATGAGATTTATGGAAAAGTAACTCACATAGAGCATAGTGTACCTACTCATGACAACTCTGAGAAAATGAAATATTTGCAGTGTCATTTGTTGAGTCAAAGAATACTGGTATCTTGGACAATCTTGAAAAAATAAACTTAAAATATAAACATTGATTAACTTAGTTGGAAAAGTCGTATGTCGCGACATTTTAAAATTTAACGACACCAACACAGACACCGACATGTCGTGACATGTCTTTTTTTTTAGCAACATTAGGGAATTTTTCATGTCGCTGGACTGTTGGTGTCAACGACATCAAGAATGCAAAAGAACTTTGAAACTAGCCGCTTCCGCCCCTCGCGAAACTGTCTGAACTAGTAGTACATAAACTTAGACATGAGTTTCACGAAATTGCGAGTTGGCATCAAAAATTTGTAATTAATTTCGGGCCCCGTGCCCGAACCCTAGCGGAAACCGAAAGGCTCCAGGGTGGGTTTGGGGATTTTTAGAAACTACGTCTAGTCGACAGGCGAGGTGATTCGAAAGATCAAGGCGGCAAATTCAAAAAGGTGATTTGCAAAAAAGTGAGCTCTCTGTGCGCCTGGCGAGAGCCAACAAGCCACGAGCCATACCCATCACCCACCACGTCTTTTCCGTCATTGGCCGATGGGTGCGCCAGGAGTTTCGGCTCCTGAGTTTTCAACTTCTGCCGACTAAAGGTGTGTACAGGGGAATATTGTAGGCTTGAGTATTGGCCCCCAAATTTCACCTTTCGTGGTCCGCTTGTACCGAATTGGCCACCAAACACTTTCTCTCTTCCCTCTCAATCCGTCCTCAGTGCCCCCGTAAAAAACGACACCAAAAAAAAATATTTTATTGTTGTACAATACTTAAAAAATACTAAATATTAATTAAAAATCAGTTCAATATATTTTTTTATTATTATTTTCACTTAGCAGATAAATAATACTCTGCTTATTTGATATCTTTTGTGCTTCAAAAAAATATTTTCTCCCAAGATATATTTTTTGTCAGCAAGTCAACGGTCACTCACGATTTGTGACCACGACATGCCACAGATACGTGACTCAGAATAAAAAAATTTCTCCGTGACGTGGACATTTGTGTCAATTTCAAAATTTAACAACATCTGGCTGACATTACGACATGTCAGTGACATGTTGATGACATTTCCAACTAAGATAATGATAATGTCAACACCCTTCTGAACATGAAACATGATTATTAGAGGATTGTTAGTGCCAATGATAATGATTGTCCTTAGGAAAAGATGACTAAAATGTCAACTATTCAGTCAAAATGCTGGTGAGCTGCACATTTGTAAATGAATTCATGGAAAGCTATGACAGGGGCTACAATTTTGACAGAATTCTCTTATGTCATGACCACCAAGCATTAGATCAGGACCCCAATGACTTTGACGAGGATATACAAAATGGTGTTGGCTCTCTGTTACCAGAAACTACACAACTGATACCGAATTGACAAGTTATGGTTTTGGTAATTTGACAATAGCACAACTGAAATAGGAGTTCAAGAAGGTAGGAAAGGACAGTTTCTTCAATGAAAATACAATAGCAAATACTTTACTTCCTTGAGGCAACACAGCAATGTGATGACTTGGCACAGTTGTGGAGTAAGTCTTTTTCTCTGCTGTTTTTTTAATCACATTGAAGATAACCTTGAGGGAGCAAAAAGTCATAAATCTTCTCATTTAAATAGGAGTTTGATTCCCTAAACCCATTGTTCATTTGAACAATATCACAGTACACTGTTGTTGATTTTCTATTTTGCAGTTACAACTATTTTTATTTTTATTTCTATTTCTAATTTTGTGTCTTACCCTTAAATAACAAGAATGAATCAAAAGCGTCACCAATTTGATTAACTCTTTTGGCCATAGCTTAGCAAATAATATTTAAATAAATAATGGTGAAATATTTTTCACAGCCACATGTACCGTACGTTATGAGTAAGTAGTACATTTTTTGGTTTTTACGATTTTTTATCACTATGAATTTCATAATAGTATTTTACAAATTCTAATATATTTATATCTTTTCTACATATAGTTCTATTCTGGTCTTATTTTTCGGGAATAATAATATCTACGACTTCGAGAGTTTTTGAACAAATTGATCGTTCATGACCCCATCCCGATATTGTGACCTCTTCACCCAAGATAACCAAAACATGTCTATAGTGAACCGATGACTCTAATACAGAACAGACAATTCTCCGTTCTGAAATCTTTGATGTCTCTGAAAAAAGAGGGTCTTTTAGTATTCAGGTTAATACATGCACCTACAATGCTAAGCAAAGACATTTATTCGTTATTCGTAACATTATAGAATATTGTACTTCGTGATACTGCTCATTACCTTGGCCACATGAAAGAAAAATCAACTTAGTCCCAATATCTCTACGACGCGGACAAATAATTATGTCTCCAGATACACTACCTTCGGCAGTTCGATCCGAAGACATTTTATGTATTAGAGAGTATGCCTAGGGCGATCATAACATGAAAAATATAAGTTTGAATATATATTACAAAACTCATTCCCGAACACCACTGCCACAACTTCAATTCCAGACTGATGTATGCATCAACTGAATGAATGAAGATCATTTATTTGATTCACCCAACCACCAGCACTGACAACAAGGAGTACGGTATTACGTAGGTAATAATTTAGGGAGAAAAAAAAATAATATAGCATCCATCATTCTGAGACTCCCACAAAAAGTGAAGGTCCAAAAACCTATCAGACGGACCAAGACGACTTTCGCAATTCTTTATTCCTTGTTCCATCATAATAAATAAACTACTAAAATCACCCGACCATGAGCATTCTATCGGGCTCGCCAACGTCATCCCCGACCCCCGACACAGAAAAGAAACGTAAAATAATGAGCGACGAAAGCCACCACGCCTCGTCGCTTCTCAAGGCGGTTCCTGAACACGATGTCCGAACGTTACCCTCTCCTACTTCCTACCCCTCCGTCCACCAAACGCTCCTCGCAATGCAGAGCCAAATAGATGCCATGTCCCAAAAACTTTCCCTCCTCCCCACCCTGCAAGAGAAGTGCCACCACTTAGAACTCAAATGCCAGCAACTCGAAGAAGCCCTCCTCAAAACCAGCGAGGAATTCTACGACGAGCACCAAAAGCTCTACGACAAGACCCGCGACACCTTCCTCCGCCACCAATGCCTCATCCACTGCTCCAAATGGGAGTACTCCGCGCCCGAAATCGACGCCTCGTATTGGGAAGCGAAGGGGATGAGCCACGACGAAGTCCTGGGGGCCGAGAGCCTCTTGGAGAATTTTCCTCAAATGGCCCAGGAGATGAGACAGGGGGTCGGAGAGGACGTGGAGATTTTCTTGCATTTCGACGATGGGAGTCCGGCGTTCGGGGAGATTTTTCCTCACGATGAGACTTTGATTCCTCATTGGGAGGAGTTTGCGGACGCTCTGGAGAAGTACAGGGTACCGCCCAGGTGGTTTGAGGACGGGTATTCCAGTTTGAAGATTATCAATGTCGAGATGCCGGAAGAGGTGATCGATTTGTTGGATGCCGCCACGGGATGGCGGAATTTGGGATTTGAGACTTTTCATTTTGGGAATAACAATTTTGGACGGCGGGGGTTGGAGTGGGCGCTCAAACTTTTGCAGGGCAACAATTCTTCTCTGGACGAGTTCATTTTGTCAAGGAATTCCATCACAGATGAAGATGTGGATTTCGTGGAACAGCTTTGCGAAGGCGTCAAACATCATGGGTCTTTGACTCTCCTCGCCATCGGAGAGTGCATGACTCCGGAATCTTCCACCGAGGAATTTCGTTTTGGTGTCATGCGCACGATACTCGAACGATGCAGGGAAAAACTGAAAGCATTCGACTTTACGGGAAATCATGTCATAACTCACGGAGATCCATTCCTTCGCGACTTTCTGCGCAGCAATCCCGGATTGGAATCGTTGAGATTGAGAGACAACTGTTTGAACGACGACGATGCCATTCAAATTGCCACCGCATTGCGGCACAACACAAACCTGCAGTACTTGGCTCTCAGCGGAAACGATTTCACCGAAAGAGGCATTGCGGCTCTCGAGAATGCACTGTTTGATCAAACATCGCTGAACTCGGCCGCTGATTCCAATCATCGGTGTATTATTCATTTGGGAGATTACGATATAGAAAACAATGTGAATGGCAATTATATCGGAGATGCCACGGAGAACAGGAAGAGGAAGATTTACAAAATTCTTTCGAGGCAATGTAGGGAAGGGTCTAATTTGATGCATTTGGACCAAGAGAATATCGTACCAGAAATGATGCCGAATGTGCTCGGAATGATTTCCACTTTGGAATCATTGAGACAGTATCAAGAAGTACGATCGGATGGCGAACTTGTAGAGCCGATAGCTTTGGTTTATGAAATCATGAGGGGATGGAAAATGCCCGTACTGTACGATTTTCGGAAGTGATGTGAAGAATGTACCATTGAAGTAATTCTTGATTGATCTGACTATGTGATGTCGGAACAAGCGATGAATGTAAGGAATATTCTAATATTTCTGCACGAATAATAATAATAATATAATATCACGCTCTCCTGATGGCAATGATCCTCATAGCTCTTTTAATCTCGATGCTGATTTCCAAGTTTTTTGTGAAGCTGATAGATTAATTATTATCATCTGATATGCATTGTTATATTATATTATGCGTGGCCATAATCTATGTGGTTGATTTAGCGACAGATTCAGCGGTATTTCAGTTTTTTTTTTTCGTCTTTTTCTTTAAAAAAATGGTAGAGAGAAAGAACATCAGAGAGACGATGTAGAGATATAGAGTCAATCGCTTCCCAATATTTCTGTTTTCCTTATTATAAAGAATACATTAAACCAAACCTCTGACCGCATCATTCCACCACCGGCCCTTTGTCTCCTTATATCATGCCATGAACCTGACAGGCAGAGAGCCGTACGATCTTTTCAAGTAAGCAGTCACGATCGGGTGAGGTATGGGACATCCGTCCATACCTCTAGGATCGCTTTTGTCGCCGTCAGGCGCCAGCTAAGCGCGATTCACTGCCGAATTTTTGATTACTCAGCCACCCGATAGAATATCATGCTTTTCTCTGAGAACTGAGTGGTTCGTTTGTTTTTGAATTTTGATAATTTTTTCGATTAGTTTAGTTCGTCGAGGTCTTAGGGCATGGAAAAATGGAGTGCGATTAGATCTGACTTGTGAATCTAACGATGTTTCCGTCCTTTGTACTTCACAGTAAGAATTACTTCCAATAACTTCCTATCAACGGAAAAACATCACCTTGATCCAGATATTTACATCACAAGGTTGGAAATCAAACGCAACATTTTCTTCGATCCGTTAGAATTTCAATATTTATTGCTTAGAACTATGAACGCCAACAACATTCTCAACAACCTCAACAATAACATCATCAACAACAGCATCAACAATTTTAATAACAACAATAATAACAACAACAACTCCAATAATATCAATAGCAACCAACACACCCTCAGAAGAACCATGTCATGCCCCCTCTCCCACCCCGACCAACCCCCCGACCAAACTGTCCAAGTGGGCACCCAACTGATCCCTACCGGCTGGTCCACGGCCCTCATCCACTTCCACTCCTTCGAAACCCTGCCCTCCCAAAAAGGCGAATCCACAGACTCCGAACCCTTCGCCATGCACGGTTTGGACTGGTACCTCCGCCTTCATCCCGGGGGGGCCACGTCGGCCAACGACGACAGGGTCTCATTGTACCTGCGGTGCAAATCTGCGGCGGATCAGAGCAATATCTCGGTGTATGCCGAATTTTCTTTGGCGCTGGTGAGGAATGACGGGCAGTGGGACAGTCACATGAGTTGCCCGTGCGTTCCTTTCAATAGGAAGAGGAAAGGATGGCCTAATTTCATTTCTAGGTCGAGGATATTGGATCCGGGGTGTCAGCTTTTGAAAAATGATTGTTATGGAGGAACTTTGACGGTGCTGGTGAAGGTGCAGTTGTTTCAGGACGTGAGGACTTTGGAGTGCTATGTGCCGAAAAATGATATGAATTGCAAGTTGTTGAGGCTTTTGGAGGAGGCCAACTCAACGGATCATGATGATCACAAAAATAAGTACGCAGATGATTCTTCCAACACGACAAATACGGCAGACGTCCAATTCAATGTCGAGGGCACGACTTTATACGCACACAGTTTGATATTGAAAATGTCCGCCCCGACCCTCGCCTCCCTCTGCGAAGACACCGACAGAGACACTGCAATCCCCATCACCGGCGTCAGCCCCCACATCTTCCACTGCCTACTGCGATATGCTTACGGAGACGACATCCCAAATGAACTATGGTCTAGGAACGCAAGCCGAACATCCGTCGGGGGCGTATCCTGCACGAGTTCCGCGATGGAGTTATTGGACGCAGCAAATCGATTTGGGGTGGTGGGCGTCAAACTTATTGCGGAATCGAAGGTCGTCCAACGTGATATAGCGGTGGAAACGGCATCGGATTTGCTTCTCTACGCGGATTCGAATGATTGTGCTTTGCTCAAAGAGAAGGTAGTCGATTTCTTTTTATCGCATGCGGAGCAGATTCGGAAAACGCCGGAGTTTCAGAAGGTGAAGGAGTCGAATACCATTTTGGATGAGTTAATGGAGGCATTGCTGAGTAAGCGGGTGTATAGGATGTTTCCGCTTGGTGAGAATGATGTAGATTACGGTAGTATGGGGGTGAATTTGTTGCGGAAGAAGCTTGGAGAGAGAGGGTTGGATGTCGATGGGTCAAGAGAGATGTTGATTCACAGATTGACCTTAGATGACAAGGCAGCAAGGGGTAGTGGTGCTTCTAATGGCGGTGATGTGGTGTCGCTGGCGCAAGCTTATTCCTTGCTTGTTGACAATAGCAATGTCGGTCGGTGAAGAGATTTATCAAATGGGGGAAGATATCGCTCTCTCTCTTTCTCCCTTTAGCGAGGAGGTCGTCGCAGTGCAGGAAGTGTAATTTTCTATTGTATTGAAATTATATTGTGCAGGCCCTTTTAATCATTACGAAATAGATTATCAAAACTATCGAATACCGTTGCATGAAATGAAATGGTAGTAGTTATTATATACTATTGGTTAATCTTTATATTCCTCGGTGTGCTGTTGTTGATTTTGACTCGCAACTACTGGTATTTTAATTCACAATATAAGTGATTCTAAAAGTCATGCCAATGAAAAAAGTTTTGTGATGTAGTTTTTGAAAGATTTATGATTTTTCATTATGCGCATATTTTTTCGACTGGTTCATTATATGATGTAAATAATTTGCTCGGTACTAGTGCACGAAGAGACAATTTTCATTACCTTGTTCTACTAACACAGCTGTATTTGGCGAAGATTATTCGTGGTAATCAAGTAAGTTTTTTGCGATTGCTTACTTTTGAGAAAAGAACGAAAAGCTTTGGATCATGTCTTGACGCTACAGTAGCTCAGAGTCACAAATAATGTGTGAACTTGGTTGTGTACCCGTTTCCATTGGAACTGCTCCTACTGCCGCATGCATAACTTGCTTTGTGTTAACAACTTTTCAATGAAGAAGATTGATTAGAGTTTATGTAAGTCTATGACCACTATCACATTCTCAGGTGTTTCATGCATGCCCACATTCACATGCAGATTAGAGGGTAGAAGTCCCTATCTCAAGGTCAAATGTTTCCATTCATTCAAAACTGAATATCTCCAAAAGTCTCATTCTGGCATTGTTCATGGAGTTGTGTTTCATCCTCTAGAAATACAATTTCAGGTGCTAGAAGTAGTTGCATTAAAACATAAACGTGTTTTGTTTTTTAACTTTTTCAGTGATCCAATCTTCGTTATTTTGAGTTATGTTTCTACTGACGAAGACTTTTGAAAGGGGTTCTGCCAGACTTGACTATTTAACTGTAGGACATAGTAGATATCACATTAAAGTAAGTCGCAGTATTACGATAACTTTGAACGGATCATCATGATGTTCGCATCCATTTCAACTTAGTTTTTCGTCTACACAGAAGTTGTAATATTTGATCAGGGTCAGATTGCCAAATCAATGCTCTTTGGAAAGATTTTTCAAATGGCATGGAATATTAGTGTGGGGTGCATTTCCACTTCCCAAATTTTTTCCAATAGCTTCCTATGGCAACGTTTGTTTAACAAAACGAATGCGCCATCTGGATTCATTGCACTTTACAATGCACATTGTTTCAAACTGATGCGATCAGGATTCCTTCATTGAATTTTGTCGTACTGTTGTTTTTGTATGAAAGGAATCTTCGATGAAATCAACATCAGGAACATTAGATAATAATAGAAAGAAAGTAGAGTTAGGCAAACAATAGGTTTTCAAGGATAGATGACGACTGAAGCACAGAGAGTTGCAAACATCAGGAAAGCGAAGCTAAAAATCTATCAAAACTGCATTACTTGCAATCAGACAAAAAAAGCAACAGATTGTGACTAAACATGTCTAAATTTACACCGTCATGTCACATTAACAAAAACGCCGATTCTTTATTGTCTCTACAGCAGTCGTCGGTATGAACCAGCCAAGGACCAAACTATTCCATCCATCAAAACTCTCCTAGTCAACCAATCAATGACATATCTTTAATACACACGAGCCACCGGAGGAACCGTCTTACACTCCTCCTCATCCAAAGTATAATAATGAATCGGACGATACCCAATCTTCGTCTTTCCCTCCTTCTCATCAAAATACGCCAGCGTATGCTTCATCCACTCGTCGTCCAACCTATTCGGATAATTCTCATGCGCGTGTGCCCCACGACTCTCCTTCCTATTCTCGGCACTGTGCATGGTGGTGGCGGCACAAGCCAGGAGGTTCCTCAATTCCAGCGTTTCCACAAGGTCGGTGTTCCACACCAGCGACTTGTCCGTAACGTGCACGTCTTTGAAAGACTGAACCACTCTATCGATATCCTGTTTTCCTTCCGCCAGCAATTCTTCCGTGCGGTAGACGGCCGCTTTGTCCTGCATGACGTGCTGCATGTCGCTTCGAATCGCGGCGGTGGGAGTGGATCCGTTGGCGTACCTCAATCGATCCAATTCCTGGACGGAGTCCATGCCGACGTCTTGAGGAGCCGTGGGAATGGAATCTCCGGGTTTTGCGATTTCGGCGATGCGGTTGGCGCAGGCTCTGCCGAAGACGACGATGTCGAGCAGGGAGTTGGCGCCGAGTCGGTTGGCTCCGTGGACGGAGGCGCAGGCGGCTTCTCCGGCGGCGAAGAGGCCGGGGACGACGTGGTCGGATTGGAAGGATCCGTCGGGTGCGAACTCGGTGCGGATTACTTCTCCTAGGTGGTTGGTTGGGATTCCTTTGATGTGGGCAGTGTGTGTCATGGGAGTTGTGATTTGGCGCAAAAATGTGTTGTTTGTGTGCACAGTTATGGTTTCAATTGGGCATATTTAATTTGGTAGGATTCAACAATTCGTTTCGTGTAAGTTTTGTTTTGTGTTCATTGTTGCGTTACGTGTCGATGGTATATGATGGGAGAGAAGTACCGAATGAAGTCGGCGCATTTCGTAGATGATAGAGAATAGAGTTGGTAAAATCACAATTTCAAATTCACGATAGAGGTGACATAAACACGAGTAGAGTTGTGTGAGAAGAAACAAAATGAAAAGGAAACATCGAAGAGTCTGACAGAATGAAAGAGAGTTCCAGAGGGAGGAGCAGCAATCGATGAAAAGTGGAAAAAACAGGACAACACGAACCGCGACAAGACATGACATTCCCTCTTGTCATCATTCGTGCCGCACTTACCGCCCATATTGTAATGCACCGTGGGCAAGACCGGGATAGGCTCCTTGGTAACATCCACCCCGGCAAAAATGGCCGCCGTCTCGCTAATGCCGGGCAACCTCTCCTTCAAAAGGTCCGGCGGCAAGTGATCCAAATGCAAATAGATATGATCCTTCTTCGGCCCGACTCCCCTCCCCTCCCGAATCTCCATGGTCATGGCCCTCGACACGACGTCCCGACTCGCCAAATCCTTGGCGCTGGGGGCATACCGCTCCATGAACCGTTCTCCCTCCGAGTTCCTCAAAATGCCTCCCTCTCCGCGACATCCCTCCGTGATGAGACACCCCGCGCCGTAAATGCCCGTGGGGTGGAACTGCACGAACTCGGCATCCTGGTTGGCCAGCCCCGCACGCATGGCCATGGCGTTCCCGTCCCCGGTGCAGGTGTGGGCCGAAGTGCAGGAGAAGTAGGTGCGGCCGTACCCCCCCGTGGCCAAGACGGTGTTGTTGGCGAAGATGCGGTGCAGGGTGCCGTCTTCCATGTTGAGGGCCATGGCTCCGACGCACTGCCCGTCGTCCGTCATGAGGAGGTCCATGGCGAAGTACTCGATGAAGTAGGTGGTGTCGAAGGCCAAGCTGCGGCCGTAGAGTGTGTGCAGCATGGCGTGGCCGGTCCGGTCGGCGGCGCAGGCGCAGCGGTGGGCCTGGCCGCCCTTGCCGTACTCCAGGCTCTGCCCGCCGAAGGCCCGCTGGTAGATCTTGCCCTCCTCGGTGCGGCTGAAGGGCAGGCCGAACTCCTCCAGCTCCAGGACGGCCTTGGGCGCCTCGCGGCACATGTAGTGGATGGCGTCCTGGTCGCCCAGCCAGTCGCTGCCCTTGACGGTGTCGTACATGTGCCACCGCCAGTCGTCCGGGCCCATGTTGCCCAGGGCGGCGTTGATGCCCCCCTGGGCGGCGACGGTGTGCGAGCGCGTGGGGAAGAGCTTGGTGAGGCAGGCGGTTTTGAACCCCGCTTCGGAGAGGCCCATGGCCGCGCGGAGGCCGGAGCCGCCGGCGCCGATGACCAGGGCGTCGTACTTGTGGTCTACGATGGTGTAGTCGCCGGTGGTGGTTGTCGATGGGGCTGCCGAGAGGGACAGGGGACGGGAGAGAGGGGAGCGGAGGGACGACGATTTCGACGCGGCGCCTCCGGCTCGACGGGCTAGCGTGGACAGCATGGTGGAGGGACGCTGGTTGCGATAGGAGGAAGAGCAAGGCCGCTGTGAGGGGATGGTCGAGTGAGAGTATTGGAGTATTGTATTGGCGCCGTTGATTGCGGATCGAGTGAGACTGCGATCGAACGTTCAGATGGCGACGACAGCAACAGGTCGGACAATTTTTTTGAAAAGAAAAATCTTGATGGCGGCGGCGGGTCGCGTCGTCGCTCACCATCGGAACGAAAAAAACAGATGACACAGACGCAACGAAAAAAGACTCCAATTGCCAATGATTATGACCTCTTGTGTTTTCTTCCGGATGAGAACACCAATCCACATGAAATGCACGGATCCATATTTTTTCCCGAGAAGCTTTCGAAATCTTTTTCAAATAGACATAGGAATTAATAAATAATTCAATTTTGATGGATGAATTCTTTTCGTGGTTATGCGTGAAAGATTCTCTCACGGAGAAGGACGCGTTCAAAAAAATCATATGAACCCACCATACCAGACTTGTTGTACCTACTTATTTAAAGGTAACAGTTATCATTTTCTGCAATATCATATGTTTCACAAAAAAGTGATGTGATGTGTGGATGGAGTAAACCGTAAACCCTACACATGACAATTATTGTTTACAATTATTTATCACTAGTATTGAAAACCGACTCTCATAATTAATAACATCCACATTGCGATGCATGGCATTACATGGCGGTGCATGACGATGAATTGATGTGCAACGAGAGAGATGTAAAAGCATCCACGGAATCCATGATATTATTTCGCGAAAAACTTGAATATTGCATCAATCGTTCAATTCTTGACTTCATGTATTTTCGTCAAGCGTACTCGTCACACTTCTTCCTTTCCTCATCCTTCGCTCAAGCAAAACAAAAACATAAAAAAAATATCTTCTGTCGTTTTCATCGACAGAAAAGTGACGGTCATC
>JALLPE010001078.1:0-13185 GCA_036940025.1 Conticribra weissflogii | reverse complement strand
AAAATTGAGCCTGAATTCCCTGAGTACTAAATGGTAATTAGAATACCAATTAGATCGCCCCATTGAAAGTCCAGAATCTCAAAGTACAATACGAGTTTATTTAGGTAGCGCAATGGGTACCATACTTCTACTATTCCCTCTAGCAAGAGAGATGTGCGGTTTTACGTTTTTTTATTGCTATTTTTATTTTTATTTAACTATTACGTATAATATTTGACATCTAAAATATAGGAATTCGTACACCACAGTACACTGTTTTGTACACTTTTTATACGAAAATGATGTCGCATAATGATATTATTGTACCTCTCACGTAAGGGAGCAAAATTCAGATCACGATACACTTCAAAAACAAAAGTTCCGATATTCTTCCATCCAGCAGCACCAAAATATTCGGTGGATACAAGCTGTTCGTGCGTTAGTTCGTTCGTTCGATCGTTAGTTCGCTTTTTTTCTTTTCTTCTTTCATCATCCACTTTGTGCCGGGAACCTTCGTTGGTAACAACAATATTGAGTGATGACTGGTGACCTACTATCACTAAAAATCTGCTCACTTTCTCATCATCTCTGGGGATATGGTTCTCTCTCTAGAGAGACTACAGAGTGAGACAGAGAGAGACACAGAGAGACATAAAGAAAAGGTAGAGAGAGAGAAGTTAAAGAGAGAGAAAGGTAGATCGAAAGAGTGAATGATAGAGGGAAAGGGAGTCTTGTGGTGTTCTGAGTTGTGAAGAATGTAGAGAGTGATAGAGTGTGTAGTTTCGTCGTAATGAGGCAGTAGACACACTGATCTCTATCAGTCAGGTTTCTTCATCCCACCACTATTTTAAATTTTTGCCCACAGACCCACCCTGACGAGTCGGAGCAAAATGGCACCAACCTTCTATGTCAACCGTTTATGGAGAGCATTGTTCCAATCGGCCCCATTAACATTGGTTGTTCTCCTTCAATCGGCTGAATATAATGAATCCTTTTCAGTCACTACACTTGCCTCGTTGGTAAGCTAGGACTGAGGTTGCGACATAAACCTCCAGAATTTCTACTACCGACCCTCCTCGTTGACCCACATTGCACCTACGTTTTTTATTCATACTCAAAGGCGCGCCCGAAGAACAATTACTTCACCTCGTTGGCCCCTTGCTTTGCAACTCAAACTCCCCCCGAACGAGTAAGAGCTCAGAATTCATCTCTGAATGCATTCGTGGCAAACAATGCAGGTGACCCGAACAGTACATCGTCGCATGCAACTCATCAAGAATTTGTTGAAATTTTACCTTTTGAAGACTTATCTGAAAACATTCTTGAAATTTCGGAAAATATTCAAGAGATATCCCAACAAGATGCCGGTATTTTGGAGCCCAAAGCTCTTGATCGAGATACCATTATAAATGTCGCCATCTTCGTCATTTCGCTTGTTGCAGTGGCCTTTCAAATTTTTTCCGTTGAAGCAGGCATCACTCGCGGTTGGTCTCCAGAGGAAATTGCTTACAGAGTACCAATTGATAATTGGATGTCGTACACTGAAGTTTTGAGCGCTGCGCCGATTCAGACTAAGGCGGTGACTTCAGCAACTGTGTATGCCATAGGCGATATTATTGCACAAAGAACTGAAGGTCTTGAAGTCGGAGAACTAGATAGGGGGCGAATCGTTCGATCCCTTGCTGCAGGTTTAATCGGGCATGGTCCATTGAGTCATGTATGGTATGACGTTTCGGAAGACTTTTTTGAAAACGTGCTGAAATTGACTCAATGGTGGTCTTTCATCCCGAAGGTTGTCATTGATCAGGTATGTTGTAGAACATCACGAAGGGAGAATTTCTTAAAATCCTTCATGCATCTTCTTACCAACTTAATTTCTATTGCAACTTCCGATTCATTCAGATTTTATGGGGCCCATTTTGGAATAATACATATATTGTACTCCTTGGGATAATGCAATTTCAAAAGCCGTCTCAGGTTTGGGCCGACATTAAACGGACTACAATTCCGCTTGTGATTTCTGGCCTCAAACTGTGGCCACTGGCTCATTGTATTACATATGGCCTGGTGCCTGTTGAAAATCGTCTTCTTTGGGTGGATGCTGTTGAAATTATTTGGGTGACTATTCTCGCAACCCAAGCTTCTGGAGGAGGTGGGCATGGTGCTCCGAATGAGAACGATGGTTCGTCTAATCCGGAGACACAAAAATCCTAAGCTATGCCTCGTGATAGCAATTTTTCATTAAGAGGAACACGTGTCGTAGTCGACCAGATGCTACAAAACTCTACTAACAGTGTTGTGTTTGAAGTGTATTGAGATTATGTGGTCAAAAATTGACGCAGAACATCTGTTGCACATGAAAACAATGTTTTACTAAATGTAATGTCATTGAGATTATGATTATTTTTTCATAATAAATCCAATCCATCTTTTGGGTATCTTTTCTTATTTTGACACGTAGCTGATAGAATATGACTTCTTGGTCATCAAAAGTATGTTGAAAGGATGTGATAATTTTTAGAATAATCACACTCCAGTGCGGTATTTCGATAAGATCAACTTGATGGACTGGCATATAATGTGACATATACGTTCATTTACTCCAATTAATACATTTAGAAATGGTGATCATTCTTAACAATTCACTATGAGTGATGTGGAAACATACTACTTAAGGAGATATTAGAAACCATCTTGATTGACTTCTCACAAGAATAAAACCCTTAACATCACTATAAAGCATTTTTTGTATGGAGTTTTTTACCATGGGTAACCCAGTTGACTGGCAGCTAATCATACTTCCACATATAGTAATTGTTTTGTGAACTGAAAACTTAATGAGGTAATTGTAGTTAATAAAAAATGTTTACCAACATTCAAATCATATTTTGTTAACTCTCCAAAAGTATGAGTATATTTAGAGCAGTTGAAAAGTAATGTGAAAAATTGAGTTCAGTAGTTATGTTGATTTGAAGGGTGGTAACCATATCTTTATGATAAATTTTCAATTTTTGTGATGTTGTTTTCATGTGATAAACTAGTTCTCAAAAGATGATTTTTTGTGTAGCTGTGCAAATGATTGTGAAAGAATATTGTTGAAAAATTTATAATTGTTCATATTGAATCATAGTGTCAGCATGTATGAGCTAACAATTTCTATCTTCTTTATCAGCAATCAACAGAAAGTATTATTGTCACTTATTACCAAAAGATCATAATAAATTCAAGAGTGGTTTGCAATTGTAATGAAGGAATCAATATTCTTGTTTTGACACAAGAATGCATCATTTTTTGATTTTTACCCTCAAAGTTATGATACTCTTCAGTTGAAAATAAGGTTGCATAGCAAGTTTTATCTAGTCTTGTGTAATTCATATAGAGGAATTGGGCTCCAAAGCTATTTACCTGACAGAATCGCTAGAAAAATATTATTTGTCCACATTAACCAAAATGCTTGCAAAAATCCAATAAAACATCAACAACTATTCATTAGAAGATATCTCAGAACTTTGGCTTTTGAAATACTTACCACAATCAATTAGAGTTGAATAATATGTATTTTACATATTAACATTTGAATTTCATTTATCACATTTATTGATTGGGGTTTTGACACACATGATATAGTACAAAATTGAAAGAAGGATAGTAAAAACGTTACAGAATGCAGGATCATCAAAATCACTTAGTGGTAACATAGAAAAACAACTATTCATAAAAATCAATACTTCATTTTAGAATATTATAAATCATGAGCTATCCATGCTGAATTTAGCCAGAAACAAAATTTTAAAAGAGTGCTCCAAACTTAAATGATTTCCGTCTGCTCCAAGATCTTGCATTGCTGAATTTTTAAAATAATACAGATATTCCAGAAATAGTTTGACACAACAATGAGGGTATTCAGAAGAATTCAATTAGATGATATGACTCCATCTACTCTCCAACTATCATCATCACAGTTTATCCTGAAACATAGGAGAAGAGTGTTGACCATTTTGTTTTGTAAAATTGATCAACAGAAGCCCTGTTGTATTTTATTTGTTCAAGAATGATGGACTGTGTGAAAAGTAACAAATGAAATTTGTTTGTATGTGAGTGTGCTGTTATTCTGTATTTTTACAAATTTATCAGATTTTTAACCTTTCCAGAACTGTGGAGAAAATATGACCAATAACTCAATCAATCTATCTCCACTATCCATTGGTCCCTGTTCTTGTGTAGGTCCTTGCCAAAATTTGGCAGTTATTTTTCAATTATGACCAGTTATTTGGCCTGCTCCACTGACGTCAAGTTCTTGGATGAAAAATTAACCACAACATTCTTCACAAAAGTCTTCTATGTCATGTGGAATTGAAAAATAGAGATCTGAAACACCAATTTTGAGTTGTCTCTTGTTTGTAGTCACCTAAATGCAACTCATTGATGAGAGAACAGGCACAATAAGATAACCAATTGCTTTGTCTATGATGTGTGTATGATACTTTGGACTCTTAAGTTGATACATTCATCCAATAAATGCTGAATATTACCAGTAGTACTTCAGCACAAATACACAAAAATTTTCCATATTTGGATTCAGCATCATTTGCATGATGTGTTCAAACAGTTGAAGTTGATTGTAATTCTGGTATGTTTTTGCTGCAATATATTTGCACATCTTTATCAAGAGTTCAAATAATTTCCTTGATACATGGTCCTAAACTTCTTTTTTGCATCAATCCATCCTACTAACAGACTACAGCATCATGTGTTGTGAAATAGAAAGACTATGAATAAATGTTTGATATGTACAAGAATAGATTAATAATGGTACCAAACTGATTTATATGCCATCTGCAGCATCACTTGGCTGGGGAGTGGCTGAGCAAAAGGGAAGATGTAATGAACAGAGACTACACCATGTAGGGCTAGCACCAGGAAGATAATTATACATATATGAATAGTACTCAAGATGGTTATCATACATCAATTAAGTATGCTGTACCACAACAATAAGTTTCCCTAGACATGTATCTGTATTAGATTCTTGGTATAATATCAATCAATACTCTAATTTACAATAATAAAAATATGCAAATGAATGATAATAATGTAATCAACCTATTAGAGGGGTACTAGTCTTTTTAGTCATGTATACATCCCATAATCCATTGCTGTTGAAATGTTGTCCTTTTTATCATGGATACATACTTCATTTGGCAGCAACTGGAGTTGCTTCCTGTTTGAGGTATATTGGGAATTTGTAGTGAATTGAAGGATGGCACATCTTCCTCAAAAAACATAAGGTTGATTCTGTCTGTCCACTAACATGATATGTACTTAAATGCATATGTGGAATGTATGGTTTGTCTCATGTACTTCAATCATCCATTTGTTGTAGCAGTTAATACTGTTGCTGGCACCTGGTACAGCTACATCACATTTAAAGTCAGGATAAGTATGTTTTCAAGTATGATTTAAGTGTCTTCTATAATCAATAAAGGAGGATCACACTCGGATATTGGTTAAGACCAATGTAGCAGATATGTGTGGAGTAATTTATGATCTAGACAAAAATACAAGAAGTAAAAAATTGACTATAGGATCACATAAAACTATACTACTATGCTATGGTTTTGCATGAAAGCATGACAGAAACTATTAGCATAAATTACAATATGAAGGCAAAGAATACATCTTAAAAATGCTTCATGTAAACAACAAAAAAAGACACAATCCTCAGAGTCAATTGACCCCAAATGTATAAAGTGTTTATGAAGTTGCAGATTCATAGCATCATTGATGTACATAATATTGTTCTTCTGAGTTATCAGAATTGTAAGAGGTCAAAAACACAAGTAGTGTTCAAGCAGAGGAATAGATGTGTTTTAGGGGGGATTTCTGTGACATATGAAACTACCAAGGAAGTGTTCCTTTAGAAAAGACTGAATGTAGATTTTGTATGAGGCTGGTTAGATTTTAAACCAGATCATGTTCAATCATAAATCTGTTCTAGTCTCATCTGTTGCTGTGTTTTACCTACAAAAGATGTGATATATTGTTCAAATCAAATTTCCCTTTGAATTTTACTTGGGATTCAGAAATTAACATTGAAAACACATATATGTCATAAATAAATAATTTACAAAGAGCCTCATTTATTGTCACCTCAATTATTTTCACCTCAATTATTATGGATCCATGAATGGATGGAACAACTGGAAAGAATGTCCTCTAAAATACTTCTATATATGTTCATATTGTTTGTGTATTTTTATGTACCAAAGCAATCAAAGCTAGAGACCTAAAATCCCCCAAAAAGAGAAGATTCTGGTCATGGAATTGTTATCTCTGTCAAGTACAATACCCTTTCTGTAGGTCCTTCAATTCCTTGCTTCTATTGAACTCCTCATATGTCAAAATAGGGGACTTGATTCCCTTGGAGCTGAGGTCAGGCAAAGAGAGCCAACATGAATAATATTTGGAATTATCAAGCATGTTGTAGTTCATTTTTGTTGACAACATCTACTTGACAATGGGAGTGGCAGAAATAGGCCCAATGTGGCAAAAAAAATTGTTATCAATATGAGTAAAGACTTACAAATTACTCCTGACATTGTTGGCTAGTACTTCCATTCACATATCTGTACACAATCAAGCCTTCAACTTATACCCCTCAAAACATATTCACCTTTAACATTGCATTCGTTTTTGGTGAGGATACTTTTCACCACCATAAATGTGAACATTTTCACCATCAACTGAGCAGGCTTGTACTTCTTCTCTGGTTGGGTTGGAAATGCTGATGGTAATTAACTCTTTGTGCAATTACAGATACTTCTTCATCAACCATCACTTTTTGTGGTCCCCACTTTGTCAATCATCAATGAAATCTCCATCTCCATTTGTGGGGAAAACATGCCATGCTGCCAAGAGAAATGCAACATTGGGACAGCACTGTTCTTACTTTGATTTAATCCCACACTGTAATGATGCAAATACAATTTTTAGCTAATGCTATCTCTTCCACCCACAATATTTCAAGACGATGAGTACAATTTGCTTTCATCTGTAAGGAACCTGTAAACATTTCATCCACATGCTCTGATCTTACCTGCTGTACTAATTCCAGCACATCCACCTCTCACACCATGTATATCACCTTAATTTTCTTTTTTATTCAATACACCTTTGACCACACCAATCACTATACCAATCCTTTGTCAGTATTCTTTCACTAAACAGATAAATCCATAATACTCAGACTAATGTCATATTTGATTGTTTTCATGTCCTGGAACCAAGAACTTGCCCTGATCCATCAATTTTCATTCCTGTGGTCATTTTCTTGCATCATTGATTGTTTGTGAATTTTACTATGACACTGCTATGCATCTACCTGGAGACTATTTTCCTTAGAGTCCTATCGCCACTTTCAAGTTCCAGCATCATCACAACAATTCAGATTGTAGTGTATTTCTTATTTGAACTTGTTCTCAGGCTTTATTGGAATTTTCTTCCTCACCTTTGGTGGGATTGTTAGTTTTAAGGTAACTGATGTGGATACATATACTATAGTCAACACTCAATTATTTAGTTAATCCCTTTACATATGTATACAGTATCACAGATACTGGATCATAGAACAAAAATGTATTTCTGTGAATAAGTAATAGAGACCAGAGAATGATAAACCAGTGCTCTCTGCCATTCATTATTAGCCTTATTTCCATTTTCAACAGATGTTCTGGAATACCATCTTGAAAATTAAATTTGTTTTGAGATGTTGTAAGATCATCATTACAACTTGACAACCAAGATCTGATTGTCAGTTGCCAACAGAAAGTCATGTCATTCAAAAGTTTGATCTTGACTATACCTGTCTGAAGATGATTGCCACACTGAACAAAATTCAATTGGAAATACAGTATGGCTAGAAACTACATTTTGTCAAACTTTATACATAGTTTTGATGAAATGATGCTCCATGACCCAAAATTCTGGAATGTCCCAATCTCTGAAAATATTCTAATTTCAATTCTATTGATTTTATTGAAAGTTTTGGAGAATTGTTTGTTAATGACTGACAAATAGTTAACCTGATCTTTCTCCAATGTCTTGTTTGCTGTTTTTTATGACATATCAATATTTAATTTGAAAAAACCTTGTGTTTTGTGCATTTTCTGAAATCAATTCAAATAACGTAAAAAATATCCAATGTCAGTTTTTATGTAAAAAGTCATTTGTATGCTTGACATAGTCCAATTCATACCTTTCTGTGGTGGAGGGACAAAGTGATATAGAATTACTTGTTGTTAAATCCATCTTTTGGTAGGTCATATTTGTCTGGTTTGTGCCCCTCTGCTAACCATCAGAGAATGTCATATTTGAACATATTCATAATCTGTCCACTCCTGACATATCCCAACTCAGAACTAGTACTACATGCCCAAATTATTTACACATCAAAATCTATTTGCCACAAGCTAAGAAGTCATAGATGAAGTTGTTATTGTGAGAATCAAAGTTTCTGCATAGACAGTGTTGTATCAGGAGCCATCCTATATGTGTTGAAGTGTTTGGCACAAACCACTACTCTGTATACAATAAAGTGTCTACAGGACTAAAGATACACTTCAATCAACTGTCAACCACAATTCACAGCTTTGGGGATGTATGGTATACCCTAGAGAGTGTGCAAATGTTATTGCAATAAAATTAATGCTGTTACAATGGTTTTTAGAGGAAAGCCACTCTGCTAGCATAGACTGGAACAAATCTTCATAATATTGGCTCTCATAACATATTTCTAATTTTCCTTTAATGAGCTGTTGCCTATTTATTGGATAATTGAGATCTGAGTGAACCTGAAAAATATTTCCAAACCCAAAAAGCATACCCCTGAATTTATAACCCCCTTCAATTGTCCATCATGACAAAAAACAGGAATGCACAGTAGCTCTGATGAGAGCTCCACTGGTAATTATTTTTCTTTCTCCCTTTATGGCTCCCCAGTCTTATCAAAAACACCATTTGGTCTCTCACAGCAACACTATTAAGAATGCAATAGAAGTTAAAAAGTTCTTGTAGTGCTATGTTGCAGACTTTGCTATGACAACTTTTGATTCTACCAAGATAACGTGGTCATGAATGAAGACCTCCTCTTATCACTCAACAGCTTCAGAATGTTGTGAAATCAAACATCCAAAAAGCAGGCCCATATCTCAGCTAAACATGTTTAGCATACACCAAAACTAAGTGTATCATCCATACTTGCAAAAGAGAAAGCAAACAAAGAAGTGGCACCTTCCATTCAGTTTTTTGGCCAAGAAATGGAAATCTCACAACAAAGCAAAAATAATCTATCAACAATCATACTTGAACACTCTAGACACAGGTCCATATCTCACTTGGACTACTTTCAACAACACCAGAACTTACCTCTTACCGCATTTCCTCCTCTAGCAGAATCGAAAGAGTGCTAACAAGTGGTTCCTTTTTAGCCATCTTTCATAGGATATAAGGCCAGTCTCATGACACAGACACAACAAAAATCAAAATTAGCCAAACACACCATAAATAAAGGCCTCTATTCTGACTGAAACACTTTTGGTCACACCCAAACTACCTGAGGTCCCATAAAACTTCCTGCTTCCCCTCCTCTGACAAAAGAGGAACATATGCAGTCAAGTTGAAACCTCCAATTCAAATTCAATTTTTGGCCAAGATATGGTCAGTCTCATGACAATATATCATTGATCAGCTTCACACACCCTAAACTTAAACATAGGCCCCTATTTTGGCAGAATGTCATTGAGCTACATGCAACTACCTGATTTCCCTCCTCCAATCACAGAGGAAGCGATGCAAATAAGTGGCATCTTCCAACTCAATTTTTCAACAACAACATGGCCAATCCAACCACACAAGGCCCCTATCTTGACTGAACATCATTGGGTGACATCAAAACTAACCTCATTCCTTCCTCTGGAAAAAGAGGAAGAGATGAAAAGTAGAAGAACCTTCGAATTTTGACCATGATTTGGCCAATCTTATGAATTGAAAAAAAATATAATTGTCATAGACATAATCAGTAAATACAGACCCCTATTTTTGGCTAAACATCTTTGACCCATGCCTTTTCTAACCAAATCCTCTCCTTTGAGAAACAAGAAGGAGACACAATCAAGCTCAAACTTCCAATTCAGTTTTCTGTAAGATATGGTCAATCTAATGATACATAAATATCAATAATCAGCCACACACACCTGAAACACATGCTCATAAAATTGCAAAACCTCTTTAGACTACACTAAAGAGACCACATTAACTCCTCTGACAAATGAGAAAAAGATGCAAATAAATGGCAACTTGCAATTCAATTTTCTTCAAAGATATGGTCAAACTCACAAGACAGAAAATCAATAATCAGCTACACATACCCTAAATAATGGCTAATATTATGGTCAAGCCTCTTTTGGTGTTGCCATTCCTTCCCCTGACTAAAGAGGAAGATTGCAAATGCATGGAAAGTTCTAAATTATTATTTGGCTTAGAAATGGCCAATCATGACATCAAGAACCAAGAACATTCAATCAAGGGTGACAGCTTCAATAACAAGAAACAATACAATACAAACCAAAAGTATTAAGAGCATTTGAAATAACCTCAGCAAAGAAGGTTCCATAAAAGCACCAAAATGACTTTTGACAGTACCATGAAATAGAAACCCAACTATTTTCCCTAAAAATTGTGATAAACACAAAATATGAACTAATTGAAAAACTGATATTGGAAAAAGAGCAACCATATTCAAGAACAATATTCAAATAAGTGATTTATTTTCACAAACAATAGTACTTCCCCCTTGAAACAACTATATCATTGACAAGTTGGTTGAAAAAACAATTCCCATAATTATTAGAAGGAGGTTGAATACTGACAGGCTTCCAATCAAGTGCAAAATAAAGTCTCATTTCAATGTCACTTTGGCCAACCCCTTGGGGCTATAATCCAAGAAAAACCAAGAAGACCAATTTGATTGCAGGATAGTATGAAACTGGAAAATTACAGTCAAAAAACAGAAAAGAATTTTCTATTTAAAGGAAAAATCCTTCTGGATGGGAGATCATAAGATGGACCATGGAAAATGTTTTTTCTATTTTCAAAAACCTATTTCAATGTCCACTTCTAAAAGGGGGTGCTACAATCTTGACATACAGAATGGAAGGTCATTGAATAATGGACATTTGTTCCAATTAAGTGCCAAGACAGTTTCACCGAAATGATACTTATTTGCCAAATCCTCAAAGCTGCAAACCCAAGAATACAATTTTGATTGCAGACTAGCATAAATTCAGAAAATTTCCTTTCCAAACAAAGAGTGTAGTGTTTCTTTGAGTTGACAAATCCTTCTATTATTGGAAGGAATGCACGATTCTGAAATGGAAAAGTATTTTCTGTTTTCAAACCCAATCACAATCATCAGGCAATGTTACCTTCAACAAAGGGGTACAAAATCTTATCATACTGTAGATTGTGTATCAGAGGTACATGCCTTTCAGAGGGAAGACAATGGTAAAATTCATTGCTTAGGCGGTGAGGAATGCAAGGCCAAACCATAGTAGCAGATGATTATAGGGAGGGAGTTGAATCAAGCTTGAGGGTCATTGGGGATAGGTATGCCAATGATATTAGGGGCAGTAAGTATAAACGGACTAAAGATGAGTGACATCAACCAAGAAGCAAGAAGGAAAAAGTAAAAGCACATGTTTTTGACTCTGTTATTAGATATTCTTGGAAGTCCTTTCATTGTAAAATGGGTTGCTACCTGTACAATTAAAACCTTGTCTAAGCCTTCAAACTAAATACCACAAATCTTAGTGTCAACCAAAAAATATACCAAACCACCATTGACACATTTGATAGTTTATTGTGGTTCTATCTCCAAAGCTTACAGAGAAATATGCAAAAATGGAAAAGACAAAGGTATATTATTAATACATGTTATCATTCATTGGATTGAGTAAAAAAATTCTAGTTGACTTAAAATTAATCCCCATTTACTATTTTTACAGTGCTAGTAGATTATTTTTTCATACATCCTTTTTCATAAAAAAAAGAACAATTTCATTGACGAATTTTTAGAATATGGATAGATTGAGAATTTTTGTATTATTTACTATTACATCAATAGTAACAGATTCTCATTTGTCTGTTTGTTCAATTGGTAAGCAATAAAAATTGATTGTTATAATCTAAAGGATAGTAATAGTAACTATTACTTGTCACTTTGTAACTTATCAGAAATTTTTTACTACACTACTGAATGAATGAATAATACAAAGAATTAATTCAACTATTGTAGAAAGAGATTTCCTTCTCACGGATCTATGGTCAATCATGGATGTAGTTCAAAAGCTGTTGACATCTTCACTAATAACAAAGAGATTTCAAACAGATCACAATGCAATGAAGTATCCAGAAAGCCAAATCTCAAAGAAGATTTTATACCCTTACCATAAAATGATCCTGCTTTGGGGGGTCATACCTTCAAATTGACTTGTTCTAAAGAATTCATCAACAATGCCAAAATTCACCATATGACCCAGATATGACTCACCAATTAGAAATGACTATGAGGACAGAATGAAAGATTACTATTGTCCCTTGTTGAATATTTCTATCTCTCAGAGTAATGCCCCACATATCAAAAAAATCCCCCCTGGTCTTAAAGTCACACATTATTTTTGAAGATATTTCAATTCCACCAATGTCATTTAAAATTCTATGATGGAGTCATGACTTGGGTGTCTTTTCATGGTAAGAAAGCCAAGGTAAAATGGGATCTTCTTGTGTAGGATTCAATGAAAGTGATGCTGTCAAAACTTTGCAATGTAATTTCTTGATTGGGATTTGCACCAATTGGTAAAACAGCAACACTGTCAACAGGATCAAAACTCATGATTCCAATGTACATTTTTCAATTCTAATATTAGGGAGGAATTGGTTGTCCTTTTTACTTTTTGTTGCTTTTTGAAAATAAAGATCACATAGTCAGTTGCCAAAAACATCAGGAAAATTTAAGGAAGCTGATCTTGGCCCAGTATATTATGATTTTTCTAGTGTTTGTAAAATTCAGGGATGTTTACTGTATCACACTTGATATACTTCCCAGTTTTTCTGGCTACAAGAATGAATTTATTTAATTTGCTCTTTTGTACA
>JALLPE010001077.1:0-10090 GCA_036940025.1 Conticribra weissflogii | reverse complement strand
AATTTGCAGCAACAACGGTATGTCCCGCTCCATCACGGTGTCTTGGTCGCAAAGCAGAGCGAATTTACTCCAGCATCCGACTCCATGTTGCCTTACAATTGGATTCTTACTGGTAATCGCCGGCTCCAAATGTCGCCGGAACCCTTCTAAGATGGGATTGGTCATCATATGACCGGAAACATTCTCAAGCACAATCGAGAGAATGGAAATGGCGCGCATTTGACGCACGATCACGAGGCCATCGTTGGAAGAATGATTGAATGTCTCGTCATCCTCGACATCCACCAAAATTTCCGAAATCGTCTGCAGGAACTGCGCCTCAGTATCATGCGCAGCCGCCATGGCCTTGACACACGCCTCGACCAAATCATCCGGGGTAGCCAACCTGGAAAGCATGCTCCTCATGATTGATATGAAGTGGCGACGACTTCCTTCTTCTAGTTCCGAAGAACGTGCCATGTGAATGAGTTGAAGGCAGATGAAGTTTTGGTCGTCTTCGAAGGCTCCCGCTTCGTCGTCGTCAAGATCATCATTGTCGGTGATCTTATTGTTGAATTGAATCAATTTGTCGAGATGCTTGTTGAGTAAATTGCACAGTGTGGGAATATCGGTTACGATATCTGAAATAATATCGGCCTTCACGACGGAGGACATTGTGGTAGATTCCGTGGCGAGAGTGCATTTTACTCGCAAGAAGAGAGCTTTGACTGGATCCACTGATCCAATTTTCTCTCCGCTTTCCACAAGGTCTTCATCCTCACCCTCTACTACCGCGTTTTCGTATTCTTCCAAATCCGGAACAATAGTCATCTTTTTGAGGACACACTCCTGAAAGCTCCGAATCTCCGGTGCACCAAACCGTTTCCTCACCAATTCCACGCCCATATCGGAACTGGAGTCGCAATCGAGAGACGAAGCCACGTTGATGATGACACGAGCGGCGGATTCGGCGACGGTTTCGTTGAGTACTGGGTTGAGAGTGCGAAGGAAGCTGATGGGGTCGAACTTAGAGTGTTTCATCCAGGAGCAGCAGAGAAGCTCGACTGTTTTCGAGTGAGTAGACGGGCAGCTTTTCGAACGAGAAAGATGCCACGAAATGATTTTAGATTGAAATGAGATTTTCATACGAACATCATGATGAAAAAGTTTGCCAAGATAACGGAATGCAACGCAAAGAAACCGACCAATGATAAAAACTCACCGTTTGGTCAAGCCACTCTTCAAAATCTCTACTCTTTGGTCTTCGGTCAAACTTTCGACGTCCGATTTTTCCCTCAAAGCATCCAACGCTGCCTCGCGAACCTTGACATCCTGATCCCTAATCTGCTGAATGATGTAGGGTATCGACTCCGCTGTAACAGCACAGCACCTGGCAGCCAAGGCACGGTTGGAAGCCGAGCTGTCATTGGAAAGAAGCCACAAAACCGTGGAAGCCATCGTATCGGTAAGCTCCACGAAATCTTCCGAAGCATTGTAGTGTTCTCCGCGAGTGGGAGCAAACATGAAGGAAGCAGCAGAAATGGCGGCCGTTCGGACCTTGACGCTCTTATCCGTGAGACGAGGGTGAATGGCATACCCCGCAGATAGAACGCATTCCAATTTCCATTCGACGAGAGATTCTTTCGCTTGGTGGGAATCCGAGGGAGGGGATGACGCAACTGCCTTCGAACCCTTTCCGCCGCTTCTCTTGCCCTTCAAAATGGGTACCGCCGCTTTGCTCCCTTCCACCAAGTGCCCAATGCACATTCCCAGCAACTCACAACTCTCAGCCCGAATAACGTCTTTTTCCACCACACTGTATTGGACGGCGCGATCAACGACCGCTTTGCAAACGACGTCATTCTTCCCGCTGCAAGCCAACGAGGCGACCAAATGAAAAATACACGAGACGGCATCCGTCCACGATGTTTTGGAGACGGAATTGTAAATTGTGAGCATGGCGGAATCAATGCATCGGACGAGCGTGTTGGCAATGTGGGTTTGGATCATTTCCGCTCGTTCTTGTTCTGTGCCATCGTCGTCGTCGCCGCCGTCGTCGTCGTGGTCGTCGCGCACAGAGAGTTCTTGCAGCGAAGAAGCCAAGGCCCACTGAGAAATTTCATCGCGAATCGCGGCGGCCGCTCGAAGGGCCGAGGAGGCTTTGCTGGTCGGGGTGGCGGCGGCATGGTTGCGTTGGAATGCGTCGACGTGGGAGAGGATGATGTCCGGGACGGTCGTTTGGGGGGGGTGTTCCGCGGAAGAGGAGGAGGGCGTGGATGCCGCTGGTGGGGCGGTGGCGAAGGAGACCGCCATGGTACGGTACGATGGGTTCTTATTATTGTCGGTTTCTGTGGAGTGTGGGTCTGTGAGTGACACTGTTCCCTCTTTCGTCCGGTGGTTTGCGTTTGGTATTGTGGTGAAAATGTGCGATTTTGTCAATATAAATTGATCATTTTGTGATACAACGTCGTGGGATATGATCTCGTGGTTATAATATTTTTTATGCTGTGTATAGTGTCTTCTTTGGATGCATGCATGGCGGACTCATTCCGTTGGCCATCGATTGTGCGAATTCAAATTTAAATTTGAATTGTCCGCAAGTGAATATATATTATTGCGTGTCAATATTGTCACTCATACATAAATGTATATGCATTCCTATGTTCCGAAAATGTTGTTTTGTATACTACCCCTTCTTTTCAGCATTTCAAAAACCGAAAAATAAAATCTCTTTTCGCATCCGAATCCTTTTCCCGACATAAAAAAAATACATAATCACTCTATCGTACACTGCGCTCCGGAGTACTACTAAGTAGTAGTAGGTACCATACCAATTACAATTTCTCGACGACGCCGCTTCGTTTTTTCACTCGACAAACGACACAACCTTCAACCATGCTGCGAGCAAATTCCTCCCCCCAAGGCAAAAGCTTACCACCACCTCCCAACCTCCAAACCATGGACCAAAGTCAACAGCAACTCGGCCGCGATGCGAGCGATGCCGCCGTAGGAGACGGATCGAAATCTCGACGTCACTTCCACCTCGAAGTCGGTCCGCTGACCATTTCCGGTGCAGCCATAGATCGTGTTCGTGCGAGGGTTGCTAATTTGTGAGTGGTTTGGAATTCGTCGCTCGATCGTGCTTTGTCTCCGTTCGATGTTGCGAAACCTATCAATTCTTTCTGCATAATGATTTTCGTGTTTGCGTTTTGCGCTTGCACTTTTTCCTTTCGATTATTGAAATACAAAATTTGCCATTGTTCCTTCTCGTCTAATGACACACACCGATCGACAAAAAGCACCTCCCGACTGACAATGGACACACTACGCCCCCTTCCCCTCTTCCTCGGCATCACCGGCCCCTCCCTCTGCATCGCCGCCGACGCCTTCTCACCCCCCATATCCCTCTCCACCCTCCATAAATCCACCCACGAAAAACTCTCCCACCGCTTCTCCCGCAACCTCGCCTACTTCGCCACCAATTACGCCTTCCTCGTCTTCGGCACCGTCATCGTCGTGGCCATGATGCATCCCGGAATGTTGCTCTACGTGGGTGTCACCTGGGTATTGTGGTACTTACACGTGATTATCATCCGGGAAGATGTCAGATTGGTCATCCTGGAAAGAGATTTGAATGAGATCTTCACCCCGAAGCGACGATCGTACATATTGGCCGCGTGGACGGTATGGGTGGCGGTGTGGAAGTGTCTGAAGCCGCTGTTGTTGGGGATGGGGATCGGGGGATTGATGGTGGTGTTTCATGCGTTTATGAGGGATCCGAAGAAGTTGGCGGGGGATATTGCGGCGGGGAGTAAGTCGGGGGTGGGGAGAGGGTCGGCGGATTCGGATGAGGAGAGCGATCGGAGTGAGGTATTGGTGGAGAGGCCGGACCCGGATGTTTGAGTTTGAGTTTGAGGTTTCAGTGTTCTGTGGAGAAATTATTGTTCATTCTGGGGTGGGGGGGCTGGGGGGTTTTATGAACAATTCACTGTTGAGATGGCTCTTGCTGGAGGATATTGCCTTGATACCGCTCATTTCTTTATAGGTGATGGAAATGTTGCAAGTCTATCATGTAAATAAGAACTATACTATTTGACTTGACCACGCCGCAATCATGTCACACTAAAAATCAAATCGAACGACAGAGAATTGATCTACGTTATTTTTCGCCCTTAACTATTGAATCATAGCACAATTGAGGGACTCCGTGTCCTTTTACGAGAACTGTGATTCCATAAAATTACACCGAAGTGACATCAACATAGTCAAGGTTAAGAAGCATAAGAGTCGATGTTTCGATTCAAAAACCAATTCAACCAGTATCACGAAAAGGTTCCAAGATTCGAACCGGGATATGATTTTTCACCATGTTTCGATCATTTATTGTTTCACTAGTAAAAAGTTTTTCAGAGTCTAGTTGTGTGAGGTCTTTTCAATAATATCTCATCGGAAAGTAAATTACTATGGGCAACAACTTTTACTTAAGAATTTTGGCTATGGTGAAATGTTGTACAATATCGTCTCGGTGTTGAACACAAATGATTAGATCGAAATATTTTGACACTTTCATTTCAACCACGCTGCAAATGGAATGCGAGAGACACCGTAAATTAATCGCTAAGGAATGAAACATAATTGCATTTACACGGTAACGAACAGTGCTAATACGAAAAGTAAGTATTTTGCATGATCATTTACAACCTTCAAAAGACAACTTGCTAGAAACCCATCTTATTGTTAGTTGTTATGAAACAAAACAAAAGAGACAAAAATATGAAGAACAAATCAAAAATCATCGCTGAAGCCGTTATAAAACTCGGAATAGATGAGGTGGGGCAGTAGGTACAATGATTACTGATTGGTTTATTCAACCTCATCCAAAACAATTTCTTGACACGAAATAAGAAAATCAATGTGCTAGGGAAACTTCTCAAGAATGAGCTTCAATGCAATAACGATGAAACATTATACTTCATCAAAGCAGCTTACAAGACAACATAAATCTGGAGGAAACCAATCATTAGTCCAACATATTATTCCAACATCTTTCGCCACTCCCCAGTGGCCTCGGTCTCACGCAACCTGTAGCCAATCACCAGTTGCCACAACGCCAATTGCTGCAACGCCGACCCCGGCAATTCCATCTGCTTTTGTTTATCCTTCATTCGACTTTCGGGTCCGCTGCCGGGTCCATCCAACACGAAATCAATCAACATTTTCATGGATTCCACGACATCGGGGCTGATACCCTGAGTCAGGGATTGGACGTCCCCCTGAAGACTGGCGATGTAACTGGCAATTCCTCCTGTTCCATTGGGAGCGGTAGGTGCGGCCTGGTTGAGAATCGAGCTCGCTGCGCCATTGGCTCCGTCTTGAATCCCCATTTCTCTTGGGTCTAAACCCTTTTCCTTCGCTAATTCTCTCTTTAATTCCAGAGCCTGCTCCTTCAGATCGTTGACGTAATCTTGCGCATCGACTTCGATCACCTTGCCATCTTCCAATTCCACTTTCACAGTCCCCGAAATAGTCGGCTCCGCCAACCCCGAAACGTCATCATCGTCCACTCCTCCCGTCCCCGGGAGATACAACCCGCTCTTCCTTTCTTTCGGCCTTCCAGCTCGTGCCTTCGCCGCTTGCGCCACCATCCCGAACCCCTTCTCGAACTCGTCCCACGAAATCCTCCCATCGTTATTCGAATCGAAGAACTCCAAGAAGGTCTTGACCTCAAACGCCGGAGGCTTCCCATCGTAGACATCGGCCAATAAGGCCTCCACCTCCTCCACTTCCAAATATCCCGATCCATCCTTATCCAACTTGTTGAACGCCGCCCGATACTCCTCCAGAGTGGCACCCTCGCCTTTGATATTCATCAGCGACTTCAACGCCAAAACGTACTCGGCATTGCGGAACATGTACCCCGTCATCATGAGCTGAAAACACAAATTCCCCAATTTCTCCCCACTGGCTTGAACGATCATCTCGACCCCCATGCTCGGGTTGCTCAATCCCCCCAGGAGCGACGACACGGCACCCGTCATGGCCGCGACCACCTCGGGATTGGCCTCCCTGACGAATCGTCCGATGGCCTCGTTGGGCCTCTCGCGGGACACGGTGCGAAAGAGGGCGTTGGAAGGAGAGTTGGACTTGCCGCTTTCGATGTCCGAGACGCGCGAGCGGAGGGTGGTGAGGGCGGATCCCCAATCGAGGGGGGTGGCGTTGAGCTGGCGGGATTGGCGGGCGAGGGCGGAGATGCCGGGGGGTTGTTGCGGTTGTTGTTGCGGTTGGGAGGCGTCTAATTCGTCGGAGTAAATGTAGTCGCCTTCGGCGTCTTCGGAGAATTCGACGGGGGCGGTTTTGGCGTAGGGATCGTCATCGTCGTCTTCGTCGTCGTCGTCGTCATTTTCGTCGTCTGCTTCGAGGGCTTGGAACATGTTTCGAATCGTCTCTTCTGCCTCCTCGATGGTTTCGCGAAAGAGTTCGTCGTCGGTAGGTAACTTGCGTTTGTTCTCGTCGTCGTCGCCGTCATGTTCGTCGCTTCCATCATTGCTTTTCGAAGCGAGAAAAAGACGGGAAATTAATCTGGCATGAGTGTTGGATATTGAGAACACAGTGTTTCGAGACCGAGTAGTGGACGGTGGGCGCGTCGGCGACGGGGAAGTGTAAGAGGCGATGCTGCGTCTTGAGGATGATGGCGATATGGACGAGGGGTGTTGAGGTGAAAACGACTCGGCAGAAGGAGCGATAGAAGAGGCTATCAGTAAAGTTAGAAGAGACGGAATCTTCCTTCGTGTCGTGGATTGTTGAGACGTCGTCATGGCGAAGAATTCTTTGGGTTTGGCGGAAAAATGTGAAACCGTCGAGGGGAAGCGCGATGAGTGATGAAGAAGAAAATTATATTGCGTGGCGTCCTATCCATCGTCGGAGGGAGTCTTCTTTTCATCAATTATTCTCTGTCACCACCCTACCTACCATAATATTATCTCGAATTAGAATAGAAGCGAATTTCGAAGAGGAAAAAAGAATTATTGAACAAGTACGATAGTGCTGGTCGGATGCCAAGTGGAGAATAATGAAGAATACTTCCTTCAAAACAAAACAATCCTGATTAGTTGTAAATCTTACTTTCGAAGCGCACCAGAGTCAAAATTAGTCACCTAAAAATTCCACAATTAGAACGAACTATAATCACATAATGAAGATGAGAGAAGCAAGTCCTCAAAAAACCTCTTGGCCAACAACCTCCTATTTTTCAAAGAAGGTATCTTCATGTTGTACTTCATTGTCTTCTGAGAGATAATTTAACCTCATTTACATGGAATATAAGAATTCTTGATTCTTGTATTTGATTGAAAACACTGTGAAACAATTGAAGGTTAATGTGAACTTCTACTACAAATCCTTTGTCCAGTAATTAGTGATATTTTGAAAACTCATACACAGAAACAATGGGTTAAAAATTCAGTTCAAAATGTCAGGTGTTGGTGTGTCAGTCAAAGGACCAACACAAAACAAAACAACACATCCAACATGTCACTGACATATCTGAACACTGATCAAAAAATGCACATGTTTACAGCAAAGAAGGTCCCAATCATGATTTTCTGTGCATATCATGTGCTCCTCTAATCCTAAGGAACTAAAGTAGGAACTATACAGTAAAAATTCCTATTTTTGTTGGCATTTCTCAGGTACATTCTACATACATGAAACATGAAATGGCTGCATGACTCACTCCCATTCACATGGAATGTGTCAGAAATTTTTGGGCAATCAGTGAAATCTACCTACATTGATCAGAATTTTCTACATTATGGCAACATGCCAATGACATATCCAACCAAGGTGACCAAAACTGTCTTTTGAGTATGTCTAAGTGCATTGTTTTGTGTCATGTTTTTGTTCCCTCCATTTTCCATCTCTTAGATTATGTCATAAGAGCAACAGTCAAAGGGCTGGTCGGCATAAACATGATAAATTGTCAAGTATATGTGTTCTTAATGATTTTACTTTGAATTTCCTTGTTTTTATTCAACTGATGCAACTGACATATATCTACCTTTTCTTTCATTGTTGCATTGTTGGAAAGAGAATCAAAGCTTTAACACTCTTGGACTCTTCTCATCCCTCAAAACCTTTGTAAATTACCAGATAAAAAAATTACCTTGAAATTACATCACTTTGGATATATTTCATTCCCCACCACTCAAGCCCTGTATTGAACATTCTTCTAGTCCTTTTCTTGTCTTTATCATGCATGACAAAATCAAGCAGGAGATTTAGTGGAGCAAGTTCAATGGTGATGAAACCGTCATCTTTTCAAATGAATCCTGAAGTGACTTTCCTTGAACTATCTTGATTGCTGTTTTCTTGAGTGTGTGCTCCAGCAATAGAATCTTGCTTTTTGTAAGATTTCTGTGGATATAAGGTTGATCTCCATTGATGACATACATATTTTTCAAACTTTGCAATGTTCTTCCAATTCAAAGATCTTTGAGGTAACGTTACAAAAAATTCCAAGTAAGAAGTCTATAGCACTAGAATAGTACTTTTGCAATAGACGTATCAGCATGATTATGTTGTTGGATTTCAACTAGATATGCTCATCAGGGCCAATACTAATCTTTACAAAGTCATGTCTGTTGGAATTACATTGCGATTAGAAGCAATAGTAGAATATTTGAGATCAATGTTGGGCAAAGTTTTCTGTAATGATTTGTCAGCTTGGATTTGTAATACTTCAGTTCTTAGTTGGAAAAGTTGTATGTGGCAACATTTCAAAAATTAATGACATCAACACAGACACCAACATGTCATGAATGTGTTTTTTTTAGTGATATTAGCCAATTTTTCATGTCGCTGAACTGTTAGTGTTGACGACATGGAAAGTGAAGACGACACAAAAAATGTATATAATTAAAACGATATTTTATTTTTGTATGATACTTAAAAATACTTAATAATATTAAAAGAACAGTTAAATGTATTTTTTTCATACTATTTGTACTTTACAGTTAAATACTACATATAAAATATCATTTAAAAAGTCAGATAAATATTTTCTTCAAAAATATATTTTTTGTCAGCGAGTCCATGCTCACTCACGATTTGTGACCACAACATGCTACAGACACGTGACTCAGAATAAAAATTTTCTCCGTGTTGTGAACATTCATGTCGGTTTCAAAATTTTACAACATCTGGCCGACATTAAGACATGTCAGCAACATTTCCAACTAAGCTTCAGCTTGTCAGCTGCAGCAAACTTGCTCTTTTGAAGGGATCATTTCATAGTCCATTTCTTCTTGAGTCCAAGAAATGCTGGTACTTTGATAAGCATCGGAACAATAGGCTGAAGATACAATAGCCTCAGGATTGAAATGATTTTGTAATCCATATGGGATTCTGACACTTTTGAGTATACGTGGAATTGCAATAGATTTGGAATGCCCTGAACATCTTGCACTTACAAAGATTTTCTCTAAGTGGGAATGAAAAATAAGAAACAAAACATCAAACCAATGCAAGAATAAACTTGACTTTTTCTTTCCTATCAAACTATGATACCAACTTAATCAGTACCTATGTCATGATATTTCCAAGGGAGAGGAATGTCATCTGTCTTACTCTATGAACAACCATGGCATTACAAAATTTCGTAGTAATTATGTCACCACCCTATTGGACATGAATGGTCCCATTAAAATTCACCTTAGTTGGAAATGTTGTTGCCATGTTGCCGATATGTCTTAATGTTGGCCAGATGTCATAAAATTTTGAAATTGACATGAATATCCATGACATGGAGAATTTTTTTATTCTGAGTCACATGTCTGTAGCATGTTGTGGTCACAAATCGTGAGTGAGCATGGACTTGCTGACAAAAAATATACCTTTGGAGAAAATATTTTTCTGATGCATAAATGATATTTTATATGTAGTATTTAACTGTAAAGTACAAATAGTACAAAAAAATATACATTTAACTGATCTTTTAATATTATTTAAGTATCGTACAAAAATAAAATATAGTTTTTATTATATATTTTTTTGTGTTGTTTTCACTTTCAATGTTGTCAACGCCAACAGTTCAGCAATGTGAAAAATTGGCTAA
>JALLPE010001076.1:0-13191 GCA_036940025.1 Conticribra weissflogii | reverse complement strand
GCAGAAGTGACATCAGCTTGTTTTGATTTCAGACCAAGTAGGTTCTCAAGGATAAACATCAAGCATATAATAGTCAGATTAATTGTGACAAGAATTGAAGGTAGCACACTGATATGATGCTGAGTTGCTTAGTGTAGGTAGAGGCTCAAATATCTTGATTTTTTAAAATTATTTTTAGTGGTCTGATAGCAATTGCAATAATTTGGTCCATTATATGAAGAACCATATCACAAATTCAAACAACAGACAAAACAAATCATGTAAAACACTGGATTTTGGTTAGATATTTGATAATAAAACTGATTCAATTGTCTTTGGTGACAATGTAGTTGAATTTTTAATGCAATAAAGACATTATAATGTATTTTTAAATTTATAAAAGATTCAAAAGGAGGACTTTTGGATTGATCAAAGTTGCAAAATAACAGTTTTGTACCATTATACTTCAAACAAGTTTGTTGCTTCCACATCCATTGTAGAATGATAATCACCACATGGCTTGGTGTCTAAAATGTTACACCACCTAGAGTTAGAAAATATCCAAACATTAGATCTTTTGTTTAGGGCTAAT
The DNA here is from genome assembly GCA_036940025.1 of Conticribra weissflogii. Taxonomy (NCBI): domain Eukaryota; phylum Bacillariophyta; class Thalassiosirophyceae; order Thalassiosirales; family Thalassiosiraceae; genus Conticribra; species Conticribra weissflogii. The sequence continues at coordinate 12,620 of JALLPE010001076.1, read as the reverse complement.
ACCACAATTAAACATTGGGAGCTTGTTAAAAATCATTGGAAAGGTATTTGCTTGTGAAAGAAAGGATTTCTGGTGAAACCAATTCAAAACATTTTTGAAATAAATTCCCATATGAATTTCATAGTGGAACTGTTGAAACGAAAAATTCTTGGTCATACACATAACAGTACAAGGAGCCCCCAATACCTTAATCATAAATTTAAATTGAATGCAATGATATTTTTGTTGTTCTAAACCACCTCAAGGTTGCAGAAAAGTGAAGTTTTGAAAAGAAATTATTGTTTTGAGTCATAGAATAAATACCTCAATAACAGATCTGCTTCTTTCCAGCTTTTCGCTCTTCCCTTCTCCTATTGTATACATGGTTTGCTCCATGTCCTCTAAATTTTCAAAACATGTTCACAATTAGCATATTTTACATTTGGATCCTTCATAAAGCATTAACCAGAAATGAATCTTCAAATGCTAGTTGGCATTGACCATATCATCAAACATAAACCCTCAAATTTTAATGAAATAATATAAATAGTCCTATCATGGTGATTGTTTGTTAAAGGGACAATGGTGTTATTTCAGTCTGGAATATAATCATTGGCACCAAAAAATTTTAACTTTGAACTATCACTGAGTTTCTATCAGTTCTCATTCAGAATGCAATTCTTAAAATGATATCTGATTCTATTTGTTGAATATTATTCTGATTCAATCATAAAAAGATTGGGTCTATAATCAAAAATAATAATCAGGAAATGGTCAATCCATCATGAACCAAAGGAAAAGATGAACCAAAGGAAAAATTTTCAATACATTTTTTGAAACAACTTTTAGAAGTAAAAACAACTCCATTTTTTGTCATAATCAACCAGGTCCGCATATTCCATGTATTTATTTTATATATTCAGTGCTTTAGGACTTGGGAATGATATTTTCACTTCCACATTTGTCAAGTAGTTGATTCATTATTTGCTAATTGCAAAATAGAAATGAAAGACACAACCTTACTGTCATTCCATTGCCCAAATAATATTCTGTTGATAGAACTGTAATAACATTTAGACTTGACTCTAGATTCAGATTTGGTATGGTTCACTGTAGATTAATCCATCCTCTTCTGTTTGCACAAATTATCCCACAAGCAAGGATCTTATATTGCATCTTTAACATTACAAACTTGACTGTCCATGTATAATTCTCTGAATTCATCTGGATCTTTATGTAAAAAACTATTGCATTTGCATTCACAACTGCTTTCAGTGTAGTTGGGAGATGCCATAGATTGGGAGGATTTGCAATATCATTTCAATTTTTCCTCAGATATATTGGTGTGGTAGATGATGTTGTGTCCACCAAATGTATTGGCAAGAATGAAAAAGTCAATTTGATACTTGTCAGGTTTGCTATTATTGTTTTGTCTGAAAGGATTTGAGTTTGATTTAATTGGAATGCCACCCTAATCCAAGGACATTTTTTTGTCAAGAATGAATGTCCAAACAGCAGCAGCAGCAGCAGCAGCAGCTGCAGCAGCAATGTTGAGTTGTTTTATAGTGTTCTATAAAATATAGTCCAAAATGGATAATGTTTGATTTCAAATGTGGACGTTGGAAACAACTTGGCGTACATTGGTGGGTACCACAGTGATCAAAACCCATCTATATATCTGAAGAAATCAAAGACTTTTTCAATGAATCCAAGGATATGATACATTTCTGCATTGGATAAGTTACACTGTTTGAATCAAGAAAATTCTCCATTGTTACCAAGTTTTGAACATGCATATTTTTTAAGAACACTTGGCCTCTTGAGGATAAGTTTTTATAACTTTTCAAAACTTGTCCTCTTGAGGATGATTTTTGTTTGTACAAGTCAATATAAGTTATTTGTCAACTACAACAACATCTTTATTTTGAGATCATATTTTATTACAGGGGCACTGAGGACGAAGCAAGAGGGAAAAGAGAATGTGTTTTGGGTGGCCTATTGGGCAAAAGCTGGCTACAAAAGGTACAAAATGAAAGGACGTAGGGAAAGGCGACAAAATTCCCCTTTGTGTGCCTGTCACCGGCAAAAGTTTGCAAAACTTGGGAGCTAAAATTCCTGGCACGCCCTATCAACCAATGACGTAAAGACATGATGGGTGATGGTTTTGTGGCTTGTTGGCCCTTGCTGCACAGGAGCTCCAGACAGCTCACGTTTTTGCAAATCTCTGTTTTTGCATTTGCTGCCTAGAGCATTCGAATTTGCTTTGCCTAATGCCTAGTAGTTGCTAAACTAACAATGACACTCACCTCCATTCACAATATTCTCTACAACACTTGGAAGCTCCGCTTCTCCATGTCTGATTTTGATGCTGAAACAAACAAGAACCTAGCTGCTTATGGCCATTTCTTCAACTGAGCCGTTTCTCCTCGCGACAGAATGGAGAGACTCATTGCTGACATTGATTTGACTTTCTTTGTGTTGGATGCAAACAGCAAGCTCCAGTTTTTTCACAGCCCAACAAGGTTTGGAGGGAACATCAGGAAGCTGTTGACAACATATGCCGCCCTGCAAGGACTTGCAGCCAATGCCACCTGCGTTGAACTGTTTGACTTTCTGTCCACCAATGATGTCTTCTTCAGGGGGCCCATGATCACGGCCTTTCAAGCTTGCTCCACAGTTGCAGAGATTGCATCCCTCTACTCCCCAAAGCCTCTCAAAAATGTTGCAAATGACATCAACCCCTTTGCTTTCAAAGGCACCTGGATCTTTGTTCCTCCTCCATTTTTGCGCAAGGCCCATTTGTCTAATGCATCCTTTGAGGAACCGCTCTCCACCGCACTTTTTGCTCTTGATGCTGCCCGCATTTTCAACACAGGATCCATAATGACAATGCCTCCTATAATGAGAAAGCAATGATTGTAAATTCTCCCCTTTTTGCATTGATGTTGGGGAGCTGATCACGGTTTGGTCCTGTCTGTGTTCTCTGAGGTCCGTCCCAATAACCCTGATTTCACAACCTTTGCCATTTCTTTTCACGCCCAGTGCCTCAAAGCAAAACAATTGGAACTGGACGTGCGGGCTGCCTCACAACCCACCAACAACCCTTCCGTCCTTTGCCAGCTCACTGAGAGCATCACTTGCCAAAACCTTGTTGCGGAGAAGCATATCCAACTCAAGAGAGAAGAGTTAGAACTCTAAGAGACAATTAAGGAAAAGAAAACAACAAAACATCTCCAAGAAACATTGCGCTGGATGCTTCAAAATGCCACCGCTATGGACGCCAATCTCCCAACCCTGGACAATATGTTCAAGCACTGCAAAGCTTTCATGTCCCAACAGACTTGAGCCGATGCAGATCAGGAACTACATTACCATTTTGAGGAGAGGGGCCTTGATGACATGGCTTGGTTCAAGGGAACCGTGAAAGCACTCTACTCATGGAAATTCATTTACATGAATCCAGGTGCCCCAAGCAACTTCTCTGCCTTTGCTTTCTACAAAGAGCAGCCAATTGCCCAGAGCAATCACAACTCCCAACACTTGCTCTTCCATTTTCAACAGAGCAAATGCATTGGCCTCAATGCGGATGAAATCCAAGCCTCCACAAAACAAACATGCCAGATTCCTTAAGACTACGTCAGTCTAGGAAAACTGCTGGAATTCTTCCAAGGCGCCTTTTGCATTTTCTTTGGTCCAGAAAGCATTGGCGCGATGAAGATGAGCAAACTATTGACCAGCTATGGACAACACTCTCAAGACTTCAAGGAAACAATTGCAGCAGATTCAACTTTCCCGGCGCAGTTCCTGTACGCCGTCAACACGAGGGTTCAGAAATGGTTGCAGGTTTGCAAAAAGGCCAAATCCAGAGACCTTGTCAAAGACACTTATTTGGAATTTGCAGACCTCATTCACTCCCTGGAACTCAAGTCCTTCTCCACAGCTTTGCCTGTGGAGGTGTCAAAACCAGCAGACGAAAATGATGAGTCTCACAAAGAGCCATCCAAAAAATGGGATAAAAGTGACAAAGAGAAACCAAAAAGGAATGAGTCAAGAAAGCACTGGTTGACCACCCACACCCAAACTTACTCCTAAAGGATCATGACAATTGGAAAAAGCTTTTTGTCAGAAAACATGTCAAGGATCATCCAAAAGGGCTCTGCCTTGGCTGGTTCCTTGCAGGCAACTGTTTCTCTTCCTGACAACACAGGAAATTGCATATTGCAGGAGGAGAGCTCTCTGACAAGCAAGTCAAAGCCATTCAAACATTTGCCAAGAAGTGCCAAAATCAATGCTGAATTGTTGGGCCAGGACCCAAGGGTAGCCGGCCCATGGATCCACATTCCCAGGCCTCATTGTTCTTATTTGGGGGACAGCGCGCAGCATCGTTTTTCCTTTCCAACCAGCCCCAATACAGGACCAGCCCAAACTTGGGCCACCAGGCACCTGACACCATTCTTTGCAAAGATGAACTGTCCCTTTGAACGAGCCCCGCCAGCTCAACCCTGGCTCCCAAGCCAACACTGCAGCGCAGCGATACCCCGCCAAAGTTGGTCCATGCAACAAACCCAGATCTGATGAGTAAGTCTTTTTCAAAATACATTGCCTTCCTGACTATAAACTGAGAGTCTGCAACAATGCCACCTCAGGCAAAAAGACTCCCCAGTGCATCTTCACCACTGGCAGATTGCAAAGATCAGCCACAATCCAGTTCAATTGCAAACCTCTCTTTGCCAAGCCAACACAACTCCCAATTGCAAAACCAGCATTTAAATTCTGCAACCTACTTGGACCTAGGCCTGCTGGTTTGGCCATCAAACCTGGTCAACGTTGTCATCAAAAATCTCTGCCAACCAAATCTGACACTGAACAACCCACCATTCTGCTTTCACCTCTCACTTGAGGCAGCAGAAGAAAACTTTGCCACACTGGAATCCGCAGATTTCAACCTTGACTCAATCATCCAAGCCCATCACTCTTCTCCAATCAGATATGGCTCTGAATTCTGTCCCATTGCGCAGCTCCAACGCATCTTTGGCCTACATCCAAGTTGGAAAAAGATGAAAGCTTGGTTAGCCTCTGGATCAATTTGGCCGCTTGAACCTCTGTTGGCAGAACAACAATGGGCCAACCTAAGGGATGCATTTGCTTTTGGAAATCATAAAGGTGCTACAGAGCAACCGTTGCTCCTGCGACAACTGGTTGAAGAAGATGTCCTATCAGGCTACAGACTCCCGTTACCGCTGCATGCAATCCATTGGATTCCAGGTGTGCTGATGACACCAATGAACATAATCCGCCAAAACTCTATCAACAAAACTGGACGCATCATTGAGTAGGATTGCCTAACACTCAACCAAAGTTACCAGTGGGGCTTGGGCTCTTCCGTAAACAGCCAAGTCCGCAAGGAAGATCTCCCACCATGTCTTTTTGTAGGACTCATCTGGCGGATTGTTAATTGGGCGGTTGCTGCTTGAGCAAAGTTCCCTTTGTCTCCAATCCATGCAGGAAAGTTTGATTTCAGACAGGCCTTTTGGCGTCTTCACTTAGCACCAGAGATGGCTGTCCAATCATGCACCCAGTTACCTGATGAACAATTTGCAGTGATGATGCTCCGTTGAGCCTTTGGAGGGGCACTCTGTCCTGCCAAGTGGGGCGTGGTATCAGAAGCAATCTGCAATCTTGCTGGCACCCTTTTGCGCAACCGGACTTGGGATCCAGGAAAGGTAGCCCCTCCAGACATTGAGGATGTGCCGCAACCATCTTTCTGTTGCTCCTCAATCCCATTTGCGCCAGCAAAAGACCTGATTGTGGACTTTCCAGTCAACCCATCCAGTTTTGTCAATGTTTATATTGATGACATGATTGCACTTTGTGTTGATACAACTGGATCCAAAAACGCAACTTGCCTCCCGGTAGCGGTCCTTATGGCAATCCACGTGGCCTCACATCCACTCTCTCCTCAAGAGCCCCTCCCTAGGGACCTGATGGTGATGAAAAAAAAACTTGTGGCAAAAGCTGGTCCGGACAAATGTAAAGTGATACTGGGATGGGCTTTTGATTTCTGACATATGATGGTGGCTCTGCCAAAGAACAAGTTCTTGGCATGGACTGGAAGCTTGGAACACATGTTAGCATCGGGCAGAATGAGTGCCAAGCACCTGGAATCAACCACTGGGCAACTGAGGCATTTGTTGATGGTCATCCCAGGCGTACATCATTTTTCAGCAGACTCCGCTATCTGTTGTGGCTCGCAAAACAATGGCACTGGATCATTATCCAACCAGCATGCGCTGACAACTTACGCTTGATGAAAGTCTTCCTCATGCAAGCTTGGAAAGGGGTGAGCCTCAACCTCCTTGCTTATTGACAGCCGACTCATGTCTATTACTTGGACTCTTGCCCTTTTGGTTTTGGAGGATATAGCACAGCCAGACATGCCTGGAGATTCCTCATCCCCAGCAATCTCCATTTCCAAGCTAGCAACAATCTTCTTGAGCACATGGCGGAGATCATTCATCAGGAACAACATCCAAATGGGAGATTGCTGCCTGTCCATGACCGACAGCTTGACCTCAGAAGGCTGGGCCAGAAAAACAATTTTTTTGGAACTCACGGACAACCCCATCCAGGCAACAGTACGATTGGAAGTGGCTCAGGGCCACGCAAAGCAGATGATCAAGAACAGGATAAAGGATTATAGCCAGTGGTTTCTGGGGAAGGAAAATGTCACAGACTCTCTCTCAAGGGAAGACGATCTGTCCAACACAGAATTAACAAACCTTCTCCTTTCTCTCAACTTCCCACAGGTACCCCAAAACTTTCACATTGTTCAACTGCCCAGCAAAATCAGCTCTTGGCTGACCTCAATGCTGCAGCGGCTGCCTGTTAAGGAGCAGTTATGGGAGGAACACAAGCGGACCAAGCTTGGGCATGGAATTGATGGCAAGCATGGCAAGAATCAGTTGGAATCAACAGCTACCCATTCTTCTGTGGATTTGCAACAGCCGACAAGCACAAACTTCTTGGAGCGTTTGCCATGGCTGTGCAAACTAGATGCTTCTCTAGCAACCTTCAGCATCCCCTGGCTGAAAGCACAGTCCACAATACCATTTCCTATGTGGCACAGACCTTCTGGGACCACAGAGGACAAAATCCCACAAAAGATGAGGATGGCAAAAGCCAACTTCTACAATACCTTTACTGGGGCCTCAAAAACATCAACCCAAACGGAAAGCAAGAAAAGGCGCTCCCCATCTGTGTCCTCTGTGAACTCGCCAAACAAGATTTCACAGAGCATGAGATTGCCAAAAAGGAATTGGCAATTGGGGCTTTCTTCTTTGCATGTTGCTCATGCAAGCGGATGACTACGTTGACACTCGGAAACATCCGGTTCTTCCATCAGTGCGCTCCGCTTGTCCAGACACAAAATGACATTGACACAGCCCATTGTGTCACCCTCACATTAGTTTTTCAGAAGAGGGATCAAAAGCACAATTCTGTCAGCCAAATGGCATCTGGGGACACAGTTATTAACCCAATATGCCAATGGGCGGCACTTGTCAAGCAAATACAACAGTTTTACACTGTCATGGTCTTTGGACGCTTTTGCCAAATCACATCACAGGAAATGGTCCACGGACTCTGGGACACAGCAGCTGCAGTTGGCAAAGACCATTTGGGTTTTGGAAAAGAGGACATTGGAACTCACTTGCTCTGCTCCAGTGCGGCAATGTCAATGTACTTAGGCCAGTGTCTGGTCTATACAATTATGATGATTGGGAGGTGGTCCAGCTACGCATTCCTCCTGTACATCAGAAAACAAGTTGAGCAATTCAGCCATCAGCCACTATGTGGCAAACAAGATGCTCACGTATGAAACATACAACCACATCCCAGACTACAACCCGCAAATCTCATGCGTCAACCCTTGCATATGCAACCATGCTGACAACATGGCCGCTCGTTGGAATATTGATGGAGACACAACCATGCAGGCTTGGCTCCCAGCTTTCCCTCTACACTAATGAAAGCCTGGATACATTGATGGTGGAGCCTTTTGGTTTCTGTTAGGGTTCGGACACGGGGCCCGAAATTAGTTAAAGTTTTGATGCCAACTTGCAGTTTACGTGGAAATCGTGCCTAAATTTATGTGCTACTAGACTAGACAGGGTCGCGAGGGGCGGAAGCGGCTAGTTTCAAAGTATTTTGCAATGAAAATGTGAAGGATTATGTAACCGAGGAAGTTGAAATGATGGCATTGTATGATTTTGAAAAATTGACTTCAGTCAATTGCAAAGAGAATAATGATGAATCTACGAATGAGCGCAAACCTGTAACTGTCACCAACTCAGTGGTCGATCGAGAGGAAGCACTTTGACCATTCAAACTTGGTGACAAATTACCTCGCTTGCCACATCTGGCGCTCCATTACTAGGTAGTTTGGAGGCCTCAATGAATGAAATGACAACTGACTAAATTTGTTCATTCGATAGTCCTCTATCCCTGTTTTCCCCCCTTGCACGGATGCTTTCTGAGGCTAGACTTTATCATTGTCTATGCTTGATGAGTTGGGACAGACAATGAAAAAATAATGATTCGATTTGTCTACATTCAGAGCAAAGGTATAAATTAATTATCTTTAATTTCACTAAATTTTTCGAATGATCAATGAATCGATGCCATCGAACAGTGCTATCAGTATAACACTGACACAGGCTGCGATGGTTATCTTGTACACATGAATATTTTTAGTATCATACCATCATGACCAATCAACTGAAACCATTGAAAATGTCATCCTCATCATGATATTCTTCAACTTCTTTTTCATGCTCTGATTGAACATCGAAATGGGACAAATCTGTTTTACTCGACACCACTGGTACGTATGGAGCAGGCATTTGTTGTTGCATCAAACCCAGAAAGTCAAATGAAGCAAAATATTGGTGATCCTTCAATTGATCATGGCCCAGCCTCTCTGAAGATTTTCTCAGAAGTTGACTAGCAAAATTCTTTGCATCAATAAGTTCAGGTCGCGTCAATTCGTTTGGCGTTGTGAAGGTATTTTCATTTGTCTCGACCATACGCAACTTTTCTTTCATAATTTGCACTGTGATAGATTCGAATGGATGCCTTCCAGTATACATCTCAACAAGTATCACTCCAAGCGACCAAATATCGATTCCTGGGCCGTAGCCATTGCCCGCAAGGAGCTCCGGAGCCAAGTATGGAATCGTTCCAGTTCTTGTGAATGACATTTCAATGAACTCAATTCCGCCCCATGACATTTGCATAGTACAAGGCAGTCTGACTGCCAGGCCGAGATCGCATATTTTGAGATAGCCATTTTTGTTGATGAGGATGTTTTGAGGTTTCAAGTCTCTATGTACAAATCCTTTCTCATGGAGATGAAGTAACCCAAGCACTATATTTGCACAAAAGAACTTGCACTGTTCATGTGGAATGACACCGACCTTTGCCATGTAGTGTCCGAGGTCTCCTCCTTGGGCAAATTCGGTCAAGAAATAAATAGAATCTGTGTCTTGATATGTTGCAGCCAATGAAATGATGAACGGAGACGCCGTGGTTTCCAGCAATGCGTTTTTTTCTCTAAATGCTCTGTAATGATCGTGACAAATTAGTTTTTTGGAGATGCGTTTCAGGCAGAAATAACATTCTTTGTCAGTTTGGTTTTCCTTGTCTCGCACCAAATGTACAGATCCATATCCCCCGGATGCGATAAAAGCCACACGCTCAAGTTGATCCAATGCCATTTCACTTGATATCACTTCGCCTCCACCTTCCTGCTTTTCGGCGAGACAGCTGAAATAGTATTGATAATTCCTGAACGTAACATCTGGTTTGTTGATGAATACTGGTACTTCATTGGTTAGCTTTGAGGTCTCTTTCCCAGCAATACCTTGAATGATCTCAAAAAAGTAGGCATCTAGAGACCAAACAAGTACCTTAGGAGATATGGATATGGCGTCGATTGTTGATGGCATGTCAAGAACGAACGATGGCAACCCTATAACCGCACCCGGTCCTAATTTTGTAGCCCATAGCTTGCCTCTGTATGAAAATTGGACAGTTCCCTCTTCAATCACGATCAAACTCTGAACATTCTCATTACGTTTCAAAACATATTCGCCTTGTTGAAACTCAACCAAGTGAATGAACTTTCTTATCATAGGAAGTACAACTTCTTGTACTCTTTTATCTCGAAAGCGCGGAACACATGCTGAAAGTGCATCGCAGATCCTCCCTGTAACATTCAACAAAATCACGTGGAAAACATGGCTAGGGTATGCAGTAATCGAATCTCTGCTTGATTGAGAATATTTTAATCTTTTTTTTTCACCGACGTCTTCTGTCATTGGGACTTTGCTGTGACTAGAACGCTTCAAAGGTAGCTTCAAAGGTGTGATAAGATTCATTGAATGGCATCGTGATTTTGCCGATTGACTTGGAAGTGTGCCATTGCTTGGTTCTTCGTTCAAACCTCCACAATTCTTGCATGCATCCCAATCATTGGTGCATTTTGCAATGGAAGTGTGGTGTTGACACAGGCTTTCAGAGGTCGTCATATGATTAGAAAAAACATGTTTTTCTTCGCTTGGTAGATTGTTGCTATTACTACAGATTGATGAAATCCGCTGGGAAGAACTTTCTCGAGAATTATTTTGGATGGAATCTGGCAGACTTTGAGAGAATCTGTGTTCCTTCCTATCGATTGCGGTCGATGCAGAATATTCATTATCGTGGTGATATACCGGTGCTCGTTTGCAAATATGATCCAAGCCCCCGCAAGTTTCGTCTGGATTCTCACCAAATCTTTGTTTACTAGAAAGATCCATTTTTGATTGTGAGAAGGGGTAAAGCTAAAAATGGAATGAAAAGTTACCTCCTTGTACGATGATTATCGGCAGTGATAAATTTGCGCTTCGAGAAGAGATTAAAACTCAAATTGTATTCGCAAGAATTCGAGACAACGAATAAAACACATTCCACATATCGTTTTCACCTGTTGGAGATTCGGCGACGATTACACCGTTTGGATTTGGAAGAGAGAGAAAGTTAATGTAACAACAATGATGGTTATTAAAATCCAACACATCAAAATAAAAAAAGATGTTATTTTGTGAAATTGTTTTCAAACAGGTTGAATTATCGGAAGTGTAATAATTACGACATATAACGAGTCAGAAACTCTCCATATGTGCACAGGACTTGACCGAGGCTAGAGGAATCAACCCGGACGTAGTTTCGTTGGACAAACTCTGTCTCCATCGAAGAATCATCGTTGCTTGCACATCACTTACAATGTCATCACGCTTTGCATCGGCTATTCATGGTCCCTGACCTATTGCTTTCGTGGCAGTGGTTCAATATTGACTTTATCTCCACAGTGGCACTTCATTTTACTCCTGACTCAAAAGTAGTGTTGTCTACATCGCGAATATCCATAATGCTTGGTTTGGAATGCTGTTCTCATATCATGGACAACTTTATGGGTGAAAAAGATATGGACGAGGCAGAAGAATGTAGAATTTCTTGTGTGAATAATATGCAAAGTGATAAACCCAATAATGATATTCACAACAATAGTCTCACCTCTGATTATGGTCAATTCAAAGGGATTCATCAGTGGAGCTTGTTGTATTATGGGCACAAACTTGTTTTTACCATTGCATAATCACCAATTCAACCACAGCAATCATACAGCATCTAAGTCCTGATCACAGTCAATCTCTTTCAAGTAAATCTTGCTCTTCCCTTTGACTTATTCATGATCTGATTTTAGTCATTGTTGCAAACAATATTGGTATGTTGATCCTAAAACCAAGAATGCAATGCAACTTTAATACATCTCTTCTTACTGACCAAGGCAGAGGTATCTACCCAACTCATACCTGTCAAAACCCTTTTCCACAGAGCATCCCTCTGTCTGAAAACTCAATCCAAACACCTTCTCTTCCACACACTGGAGACAAAGTTGTTCTCAGTATCTCATCATGGCATCTTCACTTCTACCAAAATGGTAATCTTTTCTCACAACTACAGGTTGCCAGCAAAGTAATTTGCTACCAAGTCTGAAATGCCAAAGTACGTCCTCTCTAGTGAACACTGAGTTGGTGAAAGTTGCAGGTTTGCTCTCATTTGGAGATTCATCAGTTTTCTCTTTGCTCAATTTCTCAAAATCATTCAATGACATCATTTCAACTTCCTCAGGTACATAATCCTTCACATTTTCATTGCTCTTGTTTCCATGAGATTATTCCAATGCCCAGTGAGCAGATACAGCTCCCTTTTTGGTCAAATTCCAGGTAAGCACTGTAAGCCAACACATGGCTTTACCCTAGCTCATTTTTCCATGACCTAGTGATATCACTTCCTCCTTCTTCTCCCCCTCCAAAATCATGGCCAGTCTAAAGCTGCCACTTTCACAGGTGAGAGTGTCAATGAGTCATTATCACTCTCATTGGCCAAGACATCACTACAATGTTCAACAATTTGTCTTTTGTCATGATCATCTATCATCGCTGTGTATTGACTCCCATCATTCAGTTCAAGAGTGCCAAGTTTCGTTCTGTTAGTCACAGAGACAATTCGCCTGTCTACGTTACTTGCTTCTTCCATTC